>JAGPOW010003310.1:8825555-8868025 GCA_030014935.1 Caiman crocodilus
TGATGTTGCAAAAGGAGTTAAAGCAGTAACAAAGGTAAAATGAAGTTTTTATTTTATTTATTAGATTATTTTATTTAATCTAAGTATTTATTAATTTTTAGGTTTATTTCTCATGTAAAGTAGTGATATACAACCTTATCTTTTTACATATTACCTTAAAAATGTGCATTGTCTTTGTTTGGGAATGCATTAAATTTTTTTACATTATTCCTTGTGGGAAAAATTTGTTTGGTACTTGTCATTTTTGGTACTCGTCACACCTCCCGGAACCAATTAACGACGAATACCGAGGTACCACTGTATAGAAATACCCCTGGAGTTTGAACCCCAAAGCTGCCTTCTGCCATGTATCCTGAGGACAGTGGCTGGGTTGTGAGAGCTTTGCAAATGCGCATGGGATGCACCTCCAAAATGCTGACCATGTTCTTCCCATGTGTACAAGCAGTAACTTGTAATGGTGTCCATTTGAATGCATTTACACTGAAGAGATGACATCAAATTCTATCAGAGGATTGCACTTTAGTATAAATGCCTTGGTGTGAATAAGCCATTGTGAAAGGACCCCTTTCTGCCCTTGGGATGGATTTCCATACATGCGGGGTAGTTGTACATTTAAATATGAATGATTTTACCTAGTGGTTATAGATGTGTTTCACAATGTAGTGACACGTTTGTATGCATCTAGCACTGAACTGGCAGTAATGATCTTCCTTTGCATGCCTACAGCACATGAAGTTAGGCGCATGATAAATGGATTTTATCCCATGGCTCTGCAATTTATAAGTGGATAGTTCTGGGACTTAAATGATGTCTTTAAAATGACGTGTGCATTTATACAAGTTGTGTTCAGGAAACATTACTGCCATTGTACAGTCTAGCTCTCAACGGTTGAAAATCAACAACCTTGATTCAGTCTTGTGCATATTAATTATACAGTCTTAAATGATATCATTGCTATTTTTCTCTCTTGTGCGTAACAGCTCTTAGCTACTCTTCCTCGTCTAAGCTCAATTTGTCTCTGCTGTCTTCCTGCTTTGTTCCCTTTGCCCAGCCAGTCCCAGTTCTCTTCCTATACCTATCTTGAACTAGTTTCTAGGCACTGACATCTTGACTAGTTAATCACAGCCAGTCTTCTTCTCTGCCTCTAGATCCTTGTACTGTCTGTAATCTGTCCTCCACAGAGGTTCCAGTCTTCTTCCACCCAACTCCAGCCCCTCTCTCACCAGACTCCCTATCCCAGTCCATTTACTTTCTTCCTGGTCCCACTTTTATTTTTCCATCTTCATTTAGTTCAAGCAGGTTCCTACTCTACTCTGCCTGGGTGCCAGCAGGGAGATTGTTGAGTGCCAGCAGGGAAATTATTGAAGGAACAAATGAGACAAGCTCCTCACTCCAGTATCTTGTACCTTGTTCCATTAGTGCCCATAGTAGCTACTCCAGGGCAAATCTGGTCTGGCTCTGGTAGTCCTGGGTGGAGTGTGTTCCTTCACCCTGTGGGAATGGAATGTGTACTGTGTGGTCATGTGTTGGACCTACAAAGGAGATCTAGGAGTTGGGAGAGGCTGGAGGCTGTTCAGTATACACAGATTACAGAGTTTTCAGGGTTTGGGGTTTTGTTCTGTTTTTTCAAAGGCTTATGGCTTAGCCAAATTTGGGTGGATTTTCACAGCACTAGCCTGGAAGCCAGTCCCTATTCCAAACCAAGCAGATCTTAGAGCATTTAAAAGAAAAGGGTCACCAATATGTGATAATAAACAACTTATTTTTTTTAATCTCCTTCTCCCAAATGGCTGAACTATTTTGGATGACACAAACGGTCAGACTAAAGCACACAGAATTAAATATTTCGGCCTGTATGCTTAAAGTTTGCCAAACTTATAAGCAGCCAAAGAGCATAGGGTTACAATAGGAAGTGTCAGGAAGGTTTAATAGGAGATGGCACTATCAGCCCTGTCTATAATAAAATGATGATATATCTTCCATTCATGCAGGTGCATATCATGTATTAAAAATTAATATGCGTGTGAAGCATTCAATTTGTCACACACATGAGTCATGAATGGTGTGCCCATAACTTGTATCTGTTGGGTGAATCACTGAGCAACTGAGTAGTGTCTGAGTGTCCTTAAAAATAAAAAACAACTTGCTGGACAACCTTTGGTATTTCTCCTTCCATAGTGTGCTGCAATGAAGTGCAGGGTGAGCAAACTTTTTTTGTCTTGGCCTATTGGCCCCCATTGAGTGAGGAAAGAAACAGGTGCTTCATATCATTGAAAAGGAAAAAGTATATGCTTTCCCTTAGGATATTTGTTACCCCAAGGAAGACTGTGATAGCAGACTGAAATTCCCATATTGTTATGTAAAGAAAAGTACTGTTAATGTTTTAGAGGTCTTTTAAAATGTGGTATTTTTAACATTTCTCCCCTGCTACAGCCATATACAGTTGGTCCCTGTTATCTAGGGGAACTTGGCTTTGGAAGTGGAATGAGATGAAAATTTTACCAATTTTGAAGCCAAAAGTTTTACAAACCTTTCTATCCAAAACGTGTGATGTGTTTAGGATAGGATGCA
Organism: Caiman crocodilus; assembly: GCA_030014935.1. Lineage (NCBI taxonomy): Eukaryota > Metazoa > Chordata > Crocodylia > Alligatoridae > Caiman > Caiman crocodilus. Next base: position 8,828,127 of record JAGPOW010003310.1, read on the forward strand.
GTGGTGTAACAGGCATGCACTTCTCCGTGACTTCTGATTGTGAGTCCAGTTGCAACAAACATCTGCCAGCAAACCTTTGTATTGATGCAGTGCCACTGGGTTGTAGGTGTGTGTAAATTTCCATCTAGTGTTACATGCCATAAAGCTGTAAGGGGCCACACAGATGGCCAGATCATTGCACTGGCTAACTGCATTTTGTGCTCTCTTTGTCCTTGTTTCTTCTGGGTTGTACAATTTTAAGGTGATGTTGAAAGAATTAAAGCCTCCTCATATGTAATGCATTTAATTTAATAACTAGTTTGTTCTTTGGTATCTTTATAATGTGGGTGGGTCCCTGATGATCCCATTGTTCTAATATAAAAGTCTAAGTCTGTCTGTAACACTTTATTCATGCTCTGATTGGCTGACAAACAGATTAGCTGAGGCCAAGCCCCCCTCGCGGCGGGGTGGGGGGAGCAGTGGGCCCAGCCCAGCACAACACAGCAGCTGTGGGGGGAGGGGAGGAGCAAGCCTTCTGCCCCTATCAGGCCTGGGCCCACTCCTCCCCCACCCATGCTGTCCTGCGTCAGCCTGGGCCCGCTGCTGCCCCCGCACTGCCAGGGTGGCCTGGCATCTCCCCACCCTTAGGCCTAGTCCTCACCTGCATCAGGCTTGGCCCCACGCCCACTCCTCCCTTTCTCTTGCCAGTGCAGGGGGGGCCCGGGGTGGCCAGGGCTCTGTTCCCACCTGCTGCCCCCTCTCCTCTCTCATTGGTGGTGGGCAGTTGGCTAGTTAGGACAATAAATGCAATACACATTGATAATAACACTGCATCTATAATATGTACTCTCTTTCATAGCTCATCTGAGATCATTTATTTAGACTCAGCTGTTTTGTATCCCAGAACGTCTTGGAAATAACGTACTGTCTCAAGTGCTGGTAACGTTCAAAGTGCAATAGCAAATTATAATATTGTAGTGAGTTCAGGTCTCATTTCCAAGGTTTGAGGTGGTTCTAAGGTACTAACATCTCTCTCCATCCCTTTTCTATTATTGCATTAATGCACTATTGCTTTTATGACTAATATTTAATACAGGAATACCAGATGTGTCTCATAGTGTCTATAAATCACTGAAACAAGGTCATCCTTGTTTAGAATGGCAATATATTCTGAAAAATCTGCACAAAATGCCCCATCTTGAGTGTAGAGGCCTTTTTTGCAGGGAGCTGCAGTTTGAAATTTAGGTTTAGTCTCTGTACAAGGCTGCTGCTTTAACTATAAGATGCAGACAAAGCTGTGCTGACAGAAGGAGTTTTTCTGCTATCAGAGTTACATCAGCTTCTCTGAATAGCCAAAATCTTCCTACTGCTGGCTGAGCTGCAGCCATGCCAGGAGTTTTGGCAGCTGAATTACATTGGGTATGGGGTGTAATCTCTTCATGCTCCCAGCTGATGTATTTATACCAGCAAGACTTTGTACTGTGGACAAGGCTTCAGTCCCTGTAATTCAGGTCTGGGCAAAATGCAGCCCAGGGTCTGGATGTGTCCCACCAAGCCATTCTATCTGGCCCACGGGGCCCCCCCCAAAATTAAGAAAATGAATGTTTATCTGCCCCTGGCTGCCCGTCACGTGGCCCTCAATGGCTTGTCAAAACTCAGTAAGTGGCCGTCTGCCCAAAATAATTGCCCGCCCCTGCTGTAGCTTCTTGTAGTAGTGTATGACTAAGGCAGCAGCAGCAGTCAGTTTCAGTAGATGTGGGTTCTTGTGGTTCAGTTGGCTGGTAATATCCATTATTAAATGATAGAAAATTTAAGGTATACTTTCTTTAAGACCATTAACTGAGAATGGGCTTTAAACTGCAAGCAACTGAAGCAAAATATCTCCATGCACTGAGTAATTAATACTGGGGAGATAAAATCAACTTAGATTTTGTCTGAAAAGCAAATGTGTAAACGGGGGTTTTGGACACAAGGCAAAAATTGTATTTAAAAGTTTAAAATAATCCCTTCTACTAGCAGAGATGGTGTCAAGGGACAAAATACATTCCCTATTGGACAATCCCTGTGTTTGCATGGAGTCGTACTTCCTTCATTGGAACATAAAACAAGAACTGGAGGGGATGCCTGTATCATGAAGTCTAGCACAGGCAGTTGCATCATACACCACATTCACATGCTCTGTTCAGCTCCAGTTTAAGACTCGCCAGGCCTCTTGCCTCTTACTGGAAGGCTCATCTACAGCCTCACTTTGGTGGGTGAAGCCTTCTAAATTCCCATCTAACTTTATTCATGGTGAGTTTATCCCTACTTGTTCTTGTGCCAACATTTTGTTCCAACTTAAATAATTCTCTTTCCTTTTTGGTTTACCTCCCTTATTTGTTTTGAGGCAGCAGTCATATCCCCTCCCTGCCTTTTTTTGTGTTGAGAGGCTAGACAAGTCGAGCTCTCTTAGTTTCCTCTCCATTCTCCTAATTGTCCTCCTTTGACCTTGTTCTAGTTTCCTTTCTCTTAAACATGAGGTAATCAAAAGGCTACGCAATATTCCACATAGGTGTCACTAATGCCTTGAACAGTGGCTTTAGCACTTCTGCAGTGAGGCTGTTTGTGGGTGCCAGAGCAGGTCTGCATGGCTCATCTTGCAGAACTGAGGCCTAAATAAAGACAACTGCAGCAACAATGATTTTCTCCTCTCTACTTACTCAAGTGCTTTTCTCGCAGTCTAGGCTCCCAGTCAAATGCCTGTTCCATACCCCCCCTGCCTTGGTTTACATTGATCACTTTCTGCTACTGAGACGGAGCTGCAGTGAAAAGTGAAAGATGCCACTCTTCTTCCGTAAAAAGAAGCCTAGTGATGATGCCCGGAAGCGCCTTGAATACCAAATGTGCCTGGTAAGCTTGATAGCCATGCTTTATTTTTTTCTCTTCTAGAGCCAATCTTTTGAATAAAAATGCTTCTAGTAACAAGATCTAATAGCATTTTCATTGCTAGGATTTAATGTAGTAGGAATGTTTGGAGTAGGAATGATGACTAGGGAGCCACACACATCATTGCACCTAAAGGTCAACTTCTTTGCATTCTTCCATGTACCCCAAGCTCCTTGTATGCTAACATTTTCTACCTCATTCCCTCCTCATCCCTCCTGCTCCCCTTAAGGTAGAATCCCCAAGCTCCTTCCTTACCCAGGATTCTGTGCCTGCCTTCATTTCCCTCTTGCCTCCAAAACCAGGGTTTCTTACTGTGTTGCTCCTTCCTCCACCATTTTTACTTCTTTTCCATCTTTCTGTCTGGAAGATGTCATTGAAGGTGTCAGCATGTTAAACTCTACTGGATGGATAAGCAGAGATGACATAAGGTTATTGTTATGCTGAATGGTGTTAGCTGTTGTCATCAACTAATTATTTGATAACAGAGGGGCTTGAAGCTAAAACTGGGAATCATTTCCCCCTGTCCACCATTTCCCCCTTGTGGCTTTCCCATTTTCTCCCCAGATCAATAGAGTTCTGCCCATTGATTTATAGAATATTTCCTAAAATTTTGGAATTAATTGGATGCAGCTTTTAAAGTTAACCTGTTGCATCCAACCAGAGAAAAGCCATCCAGTTGTGTGGGAGGCCAATCATAAATCACAGTTGAAGCATCTACCTGCATTGCAGTTTAGCCAGAATTGCAGGGGGGTGAGTTGTTATGGCTATATTGAATGTCAGTGAAACGGTGCTGCATAATATTATCTTATTAAATTAAAAGTCTCTTTATAATTTATTAACTTCCTTCCTATTCACCAGCTGTGCAGAGTCACCCTAGGCACCAAGATAAGCTATGTTCTTTCCACTCTGTCCCCTGACAAGGACCTTATCGCACCAAGTTACATTCCCAGTGACAGAGTAACCTCATCACAGCTAGGTATAGCAAGTATTTTATAACCGCTGCAGGCTGGAACACTGTAAAATGTTTTATTTGAGAAGGGAGTGAATCTCATCTTTTATCTGTGCTGGTTTTAGAGGACTAATGGGAGTAAAACAAACTCAATGATTTTTGTTCCTAGAGGCAGCAGATCTAATTCTGAATGCAGAAAGGAAGTAGATCTGTTGAGTAAGAGGTGGTATCTGTACAATTGCCCCTGTAGAGCACCACTCTGCATTGTGCATGACACCTCTCTCAAATTCTAGAGAACCAATCATCTCTATATTTTCTGTTAATTAAGAGGAACCTGTTCTTAATGCATAACTTCACTTAGGAACACAATGTTTTTATTTTGGCATGTTTGTTCTTGATTGCATGACCTATGCTGGACTTATGACTATGGAATAACTTTACTGCTTATGTTTTCCATGGCTTGCGGAGCTATAGCAGACGGCTGTGATTTATATTTTCTGAGGAGAGGTCAGCAGGGCAGTTAAGCCAACAAGAACAAGACTGTTTGTGTATTTTATTATTCTAACAGTGCAGACCCACTTTTCTCTCCTTTTTTCCCCTCTCTATCTCTTTCTAGGCAAAAGAAGCTGGTGCTGATGACATTCTTGATATATCAAAGTGTGAACTCCCAGAGGTGCGTTCCTTAATTGGATGAGTTTAGTTAATTCACTTCTCTATTAAGCACAACAAGACAAAGTCAAAATAAAAGCTGTCCTTTTTCACACAGTGCCATGTTGCAGTTATGTGCTCTGGATTGGTATAGGCTAGAACTCTGCTGTAACATCACCTTTCTGCTTATCTCCTGTATATGGGTGCCAACTTACATAAAAACTAGGTTCTTCCCTTTCCCACTCAGTCCCCTACAAAGTGTGCACCAGGATTATGACAAAATATTATTATGCTGTTCTGCATAATGATTCATTTAAAATGTATGTTGGCTTCCAGGATATCAGCACACTGGACATTAAAGTATTGAAGGCCTGGACTTCTGTCCAGGCTTCACAGTCTGTTCTCCATTACCCTGAAGTCTCTATAATTTTAATGAGAATCATTGTAAATTGTTTGAGATTCAGAGCAGTGCAGGGAGGTGCTGGTACCTAGGACCAACTAATGACTAATGCCAGAGGCCAGCCATTTGGGTTTTTAATAAGAGCCAATTGTTTGGCTCTATTGATATGTGGTTTTGAAAGATAATAGCATGTTGCAATGTGTATTAATATTTTTATTATGTACTGAGCTTTTTTGTATTTAATTTTTAGATTCCTTATGGGGCTTTTGCAACGTGTAAGGTCTTGCAGAAAAAGGTAACTGTATTATTACTTCAAATGCTATCGTAATATTTTAAGTTCCTACATATGAATGCTTCCAAGAACTGTGAAATCTCTGTCTCCTAATGAACGTGTCCAATTGTGCAATATTGAATATTGAGGGACATGCAAGAATCCTTCTTGTACACCTTCAGGAATCAACTTAGTCCATGATGCATGAGATATGATACATTCATTCTTAGTCTGCGTAGCCACATGTGTTTATTGGTAGAAAAAAATTACCCAAATCCCCTATTTCAATCCAGTCATAGTACTGAATCCAGCCTCCCCTAAATAACTATTTAATATATAATTTAATCAGGTTTGAACCCTTTCTAGAGAACAATATTAAATCCAAAAGAATGTGCGAGTTTGAACCTGTGATGTATTCTGTGACCTTACGCCAATCACTTTTTCTCCTCAGGTGCTGATTGTTCATACAAATAACCTAACATCTCTGGTTCCAAAGTCTTGCAGCATTCAGAGTCTCATAACTGTGAAGGTAACCTGTGACCCTGCAGCAAGGAGTCCACACTCTTTGTTCTGCACACGTTCTGTGTTAAAATGCCGTCATCTAAGACACGCTTTCTTGTTTCACTGACTTTTGAAACTGGAGATTGGCAGTGTAAACCTTTCTCAGTGAGGTTACAAGTTCACTTTCACTTTAGTGGTAAGAAGTCTTTACCATCTGGTGGCTTGTGAATAATTTAAGTGAAATGAGAACAGGCCTCAGGAATTAATTGTCCTTCTTGCCATTTGCCTCCCTCAGCTTGTAGTTAGTTTTGACTAAAAAGGCCATGGGGATAGATTCTCTTCTGTCCTGCAGTGGTGGACCTTCCATATCCTAATGGAAGCATAGGGGTGGGTTGGATAGATAATATTGTACTGCTATTACTTTACCTGTTCAGTGGATATAAAGAGACTTTCATAACCAGCGTTCTCAGCCCTGCTCCATTTTCCAGCACAATTGTGAATCTGTTTATTTACAGAGGCTGGCAGTTTCCAGAACCCTTCAAGAATATGGTATCTAGTTCCCATCAAAAGTCAGGATATGAGCACCTGACATGTGCAGGCCCTTTGAAAAGTTCTAACATGGGAGAAATCTTCACTGCTGTCCAGTTCATCTGCTTTCATGCTTGCAATGTGCTGCTCCTTCACAAGCTAAGCTGATGATGGCATCTTCTTTCCCAGGTTTTAGATCTCCATGACAACCAGTTAACATCACTTCCTGCTGATATTGGTCAACTGACATTTCTCCAGGTAAAGTCTGTACAGTGTGAGTCTGGATTGTAGGACACTGTGAATATTGCTATTTATTATTAACAAATAGCACTGTGCCTGTTCCTTTTCATGCACTTGATTTTCACTACAATTATCTTAGCTGTTGGAGAACAATATTAGTATGAGGTGAAGCAGGCACATAGCATCATTTTGTACCTGTTTAACCCAGTGTAGCAGGGATTGGCCTTCAGACTGCCTGGGGCAAGTTCTAGTAATGTAGATACGTCATAATAGTAAGCATATGCCATAAGCACATAAGAGTTAAAATTCCCAGTCCTTTTGCTTCTTTGAAATACTCTGGTTCTGCAGTATCTATAGGTACAGTAGTGTGGACAGTCACAGTCTTGATGTGGCAAGTACATCTCTTTTGGCTTTCTATTTCTAGTGCAGGAGTGGGCAAAATACGGCTTGCGGTCTGTATCTGGCCTGTGCAGCCATTCTAACTGGTCTGCGGGGCCCGTAAAATAAATTTAGCAACTTAAAATTTATCTGTCCTTGATTCCTGTCAAAGATGACCAGAACCAAGGGCAATAGGACCCAGGGGAAGCCCTGGAGGGCTCCTTCAACAGCAGAGCCCCCTGGCCTGGCCTGGGATCACATGGCTGCCCCATGTGGGAAGCTCTGGTAAGGGGGGGTGTGGGGAAGGGCAAGGGAGGAGCTGATGCTGCGTGTGGGGGGAAAAACAGTCCCTCGCCTGCCCTGTGGCCGGCGCACTGCTGCTTGCAGCCTGTGTGGGGCTGCCTGTGCCTGTGCCTGGGCCAGCTTCCCCCTCTCCCTGTTGTGCATCCCAGCCCAGCTCCACAGACCCCTGCTAGCCTGCGCCCCACTGGTGCTGGCCTTGGGACATTGGTCCCAAGGAGGTGACCGGGGGGCAGGGCACCTGTCAAGGGACAGGGCTACCCATGTGGCCCTTGACAGCTTGCCACAACTTGGTAAGCGGCCCTCCGCCCGAAATAATTGCTCGTCCCTGCTCTAGTGAAGGAAGAGAGCAAGTATCCTTCCATTTTCACAGTGTGCCCTTGCCCTAAAAGTGTTGGTATTCATTGAAATTTGTAGCATGAGAACAAGAAGCTTGTCTCCTTGAAAAATAAGGAAAAACATAAAAAAAAATTCAAGATTGCATGCATTGTATGGGAAATAGAAGGGTCCATGAACATTGTGCAGCCCTATGAGAAACCTGCCTTCAGTGATGGTGAGGTCCCCTTTTTCTAAACCATTGTGCAGGAAGCATTTAGCCTGAGTGACCAACTGCCTGCTCGGCTGGAGTCACGTGTTGTGTCCTTTGTGTGATTCTCTGGTGATGGAGTCAGGGATCATATTGCAGGAAGGAGTGGATATGTATCAGCATCTGCCAGCAAAAAGCAGATTGTATTTTGCCTCTTGAAGACGAGGCTAACTTGTAACTAAAGTAACTGGGAAAATTTGGGGTGTACCGATAGAGATCTTGGGGGCTGATACCTATAGCCGGTTTTTAAAGAGCCAATCCAATTTCCAGTACAGCTGCATGCAGTTGGTAAGTCTGGTGTGGTGGAAGAGGATGGGGGAGGGAAGGGGCATTGGGGGTGTAGATCAACACCCCTCACAGTGAGGGAAGGAATGAGGCTGGGATAGACAGTGCCCGGATGGGGTAAGGCAGGCCCGGGACAGAGCTACTGCTCATATGAGGGTGCGGGGGGCAGCTCCCGCCACTGCACGCACCCTGGGAGGGCACGGGTGGGGGGGTGCCCTCTAGATCTATACAGGGCAGCTGCAGGCTGGGGCTGGGGCCGTGCCAGGCTCTTCTTGGCAGGGGCTGGGCTTGGAGCAGGCGGCAGTGGCACTGACAGGGGGGCTATCGGGGCGGTTGCAGCTACCCCAAATTTTGCCATAGCTCTCCTCCCCAGTGCCATCGCCTCTACCCACCCAGCTCAGCCCCAGCTCTTCCCTGTGCATGGGGAGAGGTAGGGGTTGAACCCTGTGGCAGCACTGGGAGGGGGCTATGGGGGGGCACTACGGCAAAATTTGGGGTGGTTGCAGCCCCCTCACTTGTAGCCCCCTCCCAGTCCTGCTGCTGCTGCTGCCTGCACAGAGCCCAGCCCCTGCTGAGAAGAGCCTGGTGCAGCCTCAGCTGCAGCCCATAGCTGCAGCCCACCCCCCCCCCCACCAAATCTGGGGGCACGTGCCTCTCCTTCCCCCCCATGCCCACCCAGGGCACGCACAGCGGTGGAAACTGCCCTCCCTCCAAAGGAGTTGCGGCTCCATCCCGTACCAGTGCTTGCCCCAGTCCCGCTGCTCCCTCATGGCAGGGGGCATTGATCTGTGTCCCCCCACTTCCCTTCTCCCTCCCCTTCCACCACAATGGATTTACCACCTGCACGCAGCTCTCCAAGCTGCCAAACTGTGCTCCTCACTGCCTGTGTGCTGCAGTGCAGCTGCGTGCATACAGTCATTTATCAGACAGATTTTTGGCTGCATCGGGCCAGTTTCCAATACAGCCAATTGTCTTTGTATTGGTGCTGATCCGATATTGGACCAATGTATTGGTGCACCTCTAAGGAAACTAGTGGTAAAACATCAGTTCTTTTGGAAGTTCCTGGCTGTTCTGAAGTTCCCCTCTGCCTGTTATATGATTCACAATAAGATGCTAGACAAAGCATGAATAAACCAAGTCTTGAATAAGCCAGCAGCATTGGCAAATAGTGGTAGTTCTGCTGGATTAAATACAATAAGCACCTGAACACTCCAAGCCAGCTATGGGCTGTTACAGGTTAATTTGTCCTCAGCCTGTAGTTCAGTATAATAGTCTTCTGAAGATATCTATAACAGCTCCACAAAGGGTACTGCTTCATCACACCCAACTGATTATAGCTTGTTGGCTGTGCCTCATGTGCACCTCCAGTGCTAGGACATTACTCATGGCTGTGCCTCATGTGCATCTTCAGTGCTAGGACATTCCTCATTAGCCAGCTTGCTTTTCTGCCAAAGCCAGATGGACATTGTGCAATGACAGAAGAGATTTTTCCTGTGCTGTAAGTAGATTCAGTGCCTTGTTCTTCTCTCACCAGTAAACTGGGATCCCCATTGCTTAGGGTGGCCACACTGGGTCTAGCTTGTGACATGCAGCTCCGCAGGTCATTCAGCAGAACTGTGCTGTTAGAGACTGCTAATGGAAAAATCCCTTCAGAGCGAGTCAGTGGGAATAGAATGACTAGAAAGTGGCTTTTTCCAGGAGCATTGTTGCCTAAACAACAGCTGCCTGAACTTATTTCCAAACTGTCCTCAGAGGCTTGTAGATGCTCCTAGCACAGCACAGGCAGGCAGACTTTCATCCTGAATCACTAAATATCTTCTCTCTTAATATCCTAGGTCTTAAATATTGAAAGGAATCTCCTAAAATCTCTTCCACAGTCTATAGGGGACCTTGCCCAACTCCAGACACTCAATGTGAAAGGTATGCCAGACTTTTCAAAATGGAGGGGGCCCATGCATGGTCAACTTAAGAGTTCAGGAGCTTGAAGGTCACTCCTACTTTGCATGCAATTTACATATAAAAATATTTTTGCAACCTTACTTGCTCTGGTTGCTTCCTCATTAGACATGTACAACCTGTTGCTTGTCCCAGTTCTTCAGCAATTAAAAACAGTCACCCTGTGCTCAGATTTTTCTCCCCAGTTACAGGAAGAGAGATGGGCACATTACGTCTCCACAGTCTGCAGATAAGTCCTGGGCTGCATTTTGGGTGCTGTGGCTTAGAAGGGATGCCATCCTTTAAAACTCCCAGGTAGAGGGGAGAAGGATCAAGCCAGTCTGGGTCTTTGGAGGGATATAGATCCAGAGAACAAAGGCACCCTTGATTTGCTTTTGGTGACTTTGCCTCTACAGATGCTAGTAGGGACAAGCCATAGGAGGAAAGCCAACTGGAATTGGGTGGGATTGCAGGCTATGCCTGGGGTCTGTGTGATCTGCAGGAAGGGGTGTTTGTTTCATATGTTATCTGTCACCTCAACCAATCACTTCCTGGATGTTAAGGTCTTCTTGTTTACATGCAACTCCCACTAACACTGAGTTTTTGTTAAATGAGCTTTGTGTGGGGCAATTCTCAAATGTAGGCACAAGGATGTTCTACACTAAGAGTGTGTCTTGGGAGAGCATCAGGCAAATCTTAACTTGGATAGTCAACACAGCAAAAACATTCACTGAGTCTCTTAAATATTTGAGGGCTGGGACACACACACATACACACACGCACTCTTATAATTTGATCTCCAATTATATTTCTGTTTACTGAAGCAGGCACTGGAAAAGCACTAGACTGGTTAAGTTTCCTGATAGGCAGGAAAGGGCCAAGAAGCAGTAAAATTGGCAGGTCTGCTTTAAACTGAGTACCTCAAGTTTTTGTTTAAAAGTGACAGTGCTGTTGGTGGAAGGTTCTTTGGGTGGGGAAGAGCTAGATGCTTTGGTAAGAGATGATTCAACACAGCAAGAGAAGTGAGGGGCTATAATTTTAGAAAGCACTTGGGAAAACTTGTTCCATGACATTATGTATAGCAGTAAGATAATAAGGGTTTGGCAACAGCATTTGAGTCAGTCGGGTGTCTAACAGGTAATCTGTGCTAGCTGACCTACAGAGTAGTCCCACCAGAACACAGGGCTCAAATAAGTATACCAAAATAACCCTCTTAGAACTGTGTCCACAGAATAGAGGTCTTTGGGAAGCTTAGGCATTTCTCAAAGGAGGCTTCAATAAAAGGGATAGATGCTGATATTAAAACAACTGGAAGGCATTGGAGGTTGAAGTACTGTTTAAGTAGGAGTTCAGTTCACTCCTGTGTGTAGCTGAAGCCCTGGCCTCTTTCCCTTTATTCCCACAATCCAGTAGTAAACGTCCTTCCCCCTTCTACCCAGTCTCAGATCTTTATAGTGGAGGGTAGGGTGCTTAGGGGCTGGATAGCCATTTCAGACTTGGTCTGTGCTCTCTGTGAAATGGTTATCTCAGCTGAGAAGGGTGGTTTCACATATGCAGAACCTCTCAGCATACTGCAGAGCTTAGGGAGGAACTAGTCTCTGAGCTGCAGATGTGTTTTGAGGATCAAACCTGAACACCTTGTTAGTTTCAGTAGGCTCAGGCACATAGTGCAGCATTAGTCACAATAGATTTTGCACAGTTTAATGGATAGGGGCTGAAGCATGAGCCACCATGAATGCACAAGAGGGATTCTTGCAAGTCATTCCTGCACCCAAAATGTATTCTGGCCTGTGCAGAGAGTTGACTGCCCCTCACATATAATGCCTATTGTGGGGCCGAAGTGATTCTTTTATGCAGATGAGTACAAGATCAGGTCAAGGGGTAGTAGATGATAAGCAGCTGGCAGTGAATGCTGGCTTTTGATGCTCCCATTGTAGAGATCGCTGGAGACTTGCTGTGGGTGGGGAAAATCCTAAGTCTCTCTCTTGCCCCTCAGGCAATAAGCTGAAGGAGCTGCCTACCACTCTGGGAGGCTTGCGCAGCCTGCGCACACTTGATGTCAGTGAGAACCACTTGCAAGAGCTTCCGCCAGTTCTGGCTCACATCCGCACGCTGGAGGTATGTACTTAGCTGCCCTGTCCATGTCTGCCTTTTGCAGGCTGGGATGTGTCCTGCACATGGGGCTATTTCCTCACAAAAGGAATTGTTTGCTGGTCTTGCTAATTAAATTAGCTTGGAGAATGAATTGGGATGCATGGGTTTGGGTTGGGTATGAGTTGTGTCACCAGGTAATACCCCCTACACTGCATCTTCTGTAGGCACTACATGCACATCCAGGGGATTAGGTCATGGAGCCTCTGCAGAGGGGCTAGTGAGTTCTGCTATCAGAGAAGAGCTATTGGCTGTGTTTCTTCTCCCTGTAGGTACTGAGTATTTTTGACTGCTCTGGGGTTCAGTCGCATACAAATCCCTTGTATAGTCCATTCAGTGTCCCTCCTGTTCATGAAACACAGGGAAAGAGCTAGCCAGTGGGTTTGCTAGAAGGTGAACCTGCTAGTGCAGCAACATTCTGCAGATCAGTTATGGGATGAGGTTAAATATTGCAGTTAAACTTCCAGAGTAACTCCTCTTGTGAGCCAGTTAGATTCTGATAGCTTTGTTAAATTGTAAATGGAAACTGGAGTTCTGCATGTTCTCTGTTTTGGAGACGCTGACCCTGGATGCTTCATCCATGACATATCCACCAGCTGATGTTTGCAGTGCTGGCACAGAGTCTATCCAGCAGTTCCTGTGTAGAGGTAAGCAAGGGGGAAAGCCTGTGGGGAGCAATGAATTTACAAGGCTTTGAGTGAGTGCTGTGCTGTGTACCTGAGATCACTGCCAGCCACAACTCATCCTGTATACCATCTGTGAAGGGCAGATGCTCCAAATGTGACTTCTAGGAGACCTCTCTGGTATGTCAAGCAGTTCCATTGGCATTTTGCCTGTGTGAGAGAAGTTAGGCATCAGGTAAGCCACAGATTATTTTTCTCATTAGTAAAGTAAGGATAATGATGCTGTTCCCTTTCCCTAGTGGGAGTGGTGAGCAGAATTTTGTCTGTGAAATCCATATCTGAAGGGTAAGGCACCCCCAACAGGTCCAATGCTGTAGCATGGAAAGCACAGAGTTGTTAAATTTAAGATTAAGCAGGTTAGATAAAAAAGTGGTGCTCAAACTTCTAGCCCCATGAGCTTGGGGCCAGTTGGGCTAGATCTTGCAGGTGGGGTCAGTCTGCAAGCTGGATCGAGTGTGGGGCAGTCGACAGGTATGATCCAACATGGAGTGATCCTGTGTACTAAGTCTGGCTACAGAGAGACCCTGCATGCTGGCACAGTCAGGTACGCAGGACTCTGTTGCCTGGCTCTCAGGGCTACCCACAGGCTGAATGACACATCCCTGTGAGTAGGATTTGGCTCACAAGCTGAAGGATTTGCATCAAGCTGAGACAGATGGACATACCCTAGCAGACTTTCAATTTAAATCTCACTTTGACACAAAAAGGTGAGAGTCAGAATGTGAATACAGAAACAAAATTTGCACCCCCAGCTCAGCTGTTTACTGTTTAATCAGTTCTATTGATTTTAGTCTGACCACAGCATTATAATGGAACAATTTATCCTCATGTCATCTTTGCAAAATTCCCAGCTGGTTTTAAAATGGGGTTTGATCAGCTTGTGAAGAACATTGTATGATGTGGCTACCTGTAGTACTAGATACCAAACTCAGCAATCTAAGAGGCCTCTGCCAGTTCTGTGCATCTCGTTTTCTTTTTCCCCAGGAGAAGGAGAATACTAAGTCTCCTCCTGGTTTGCCAACTTTACTCCCTCCCTACTGTAAGCCATACACTACAGCAACCATCTTCCTGGCAGAGAATGAAACCATAACTGCTCCAGCCTGACTCAAGGGGCCAGTTAGCTCCTCTGGAAAAGAATGGGAGACTATGATCAACAGCAGGTTTTCCCTCACAGCAGCTCGTGAGGCCATCCTTAACTCTAGTACAGTAGTTTTCAGCCAGTGAACCCAGAGATCCTAGGACAGTGGTTCTCAACCTTTTTGGACTCAAGGCACCTCTCAATAGTCTTGATAGTCTTGAGGCACCCTTTATAGACTTGAGGCACCTTCAGAAAAGTTTTACACTCTTAGTTTTCACTCATGTTTTGATTATGGAAAAATAATAGAGCAATTCAGCTGTTGCAAAGAACTCAGAAAGACCACAACAGATCAGAATGCTTTAGTTCTATGGATTCCTATTTAAAATTTTTGAGTTTATCTTGTGCATCATGTTTGCACACCTAACGGTGCAAAAATTATGTGGCAACCTTGAAAGGATCTCAAGACACCTCAAGGTAGGATTGGGTATTTGACTGGTCAAATAAAGTTTGGTCAATTGACCAGTCAAGTCTTGGTCAAAATTAGTAAAAAATTGCCAACAGGTCCAACTAATACACAGAAAAAGCACATTTTTTCCATTAAGAAATGTGTCAAAAACAATAACAAATCACGTTTCTGTCAAGAAAACTATGAAAAAGTAGGGGGTTTTTTTGTTTTTTGGGGTTTTTTTAATTGCTAAAATCTTAGTCTGGTCAAAAATATGCAGTCAAATGACTGGCTTGCCAACCCTGCTCTAGGTTGCCGCAGCACCCTGAGTGAGAATCATTATCCTAGGAACTGTGAGAACATACGCAGATCAGGGCAGACTTAGGCTTTTGCTTTCATTGCTTGGCTATGCCCATGCTTTCACTGCCTGGCCCCTCTGCAAGGAGATAAGCATTGTAATAAATAAATGTTTTAGATGGGGCACCATTCAAGTCACAAAAGTTAGAGTGGTGCCTTGAGCCTAAAGAGGTTGAGAACTACTGTCCTTATGCCATGCAGCCAGCTAGCTCCAAATGATGAGTGATTTGTTTTGTCTAATGCCTTCTAGAGTCTGGAATCGAGTACAGTCCTCCCTCCCAGTATCTACTTCCTGTTCTGGAGAGTGATGGAGGAGAAACTTCTGTGGATGGGGTCGATCAGACCACATGTAAATACATGGAAGAAGAGGGCAAATGGCAGGTGAGGATCACAGCCATATATGGAGCTTCATCAGAACACTTTGTGCTTCTCTACCATCTTCCATCTGTGGATCTCAAGGCTCTTAAGTCATTAACTGTCATAGCATCTTCTCTGTGAGGTGTGTTAGTGTCCTCCCTACACTTGTTTGGCTAAGGAGTCACTTGGTCACTGAATGAATCAGTAACAATCAGAAAAAAAATCCAAGAATCCCAGTGGCCAGTCTTCTCCTCTTGCTGCTGAAACAGTAGCCTGTCAACCTTCCCCACCCACAAGTCAGCTTCATAGAGCACATGAAACATTCATAGTGGCACTTTCCTGAGCTAGTTTTAGACCTATACCTTGAAAACAACATAGGTACAGGACAGATGGAAGGCTGGACAGTGGGGTGGAATATGACTAGAGTGCATGGCACAGCATTGCAACACGATGGAATTCTTTCTGGGAGGGTTAGCGCTGTGGAAGGGTTGTCTTTCTAGTTCCAAAGTATAGGGTGGGGAGTTGTTCCGTTTTTTTCAGGAAGTGAGTCAGGGCTGGTACATCTCAGCTCTACAAAGTGAATTTTTTACAGTCATGAAACATGGCAAATGCAGATGATGTTCTAAGAAGAAGCCCTTCTTCTCCCCTAAGCTATACTTTTTGTTCTTCGCTTGGCTTATACCAGGGGTGGACAGTCTATGGCATAGGTACTACAATGATGTGAACAGCCTTTCTGTCTGGTATTCAGCAGACTGGGGAGGGAACAGGCAGCACAGTGGGAGATCAGACAATAAGCAGAAAGAACAGCAGATTGAACAGGGTGCAGAAAGTAGAGCAGCAGATGAAGCAGGGGGGAGGGTATTGGAGTTGTAATTGAGTACGACGTAAGGCTAATTTGTGGCATGTTGGCCTAAAAGTTGGCTGCCACTGACATATACTGTGCATATCATCATGCCTACCTGCTTATTTGCCACCTGAAGCCAATCTACTAATTTGGTCTTGATTCATAGCTCTGTAGTAGATTGCCAGACAGCTTAGGATGAGAGCACAAAATGGCCTGATACTAGCTAGAGAAGATTGTTCCCAGGACACATGCCTTTCTGTTAACGATATAATTTCCTTTTCAGAACAAATTCTTGGATTATGAGAAGCGGAAGGTAAGAAGGAATCCCTGCAAAAGCCTATTCTGTGGAGTTCTGAATGTAGCCAGTTCTGCTTTGTTTTATATTCCATCTTGCTGTCCAGTTTAGAAAACCGGCTCTGAATGTCCTGAAAACCAGAACCCAGCAAAATACTCTCTGGTCTTTGCTCAAGGGAAGAGAGGCATGTGTGAACACCAGAAACATGCCCTGGAAATCTGATGCCACATATAGGAATTAGAATCATAGAAAACTAGAGTTGGAAGGGACCTCAGGAGGTCATCTAGTTCAACCTCCTGCTTTAAGCAGGACCATTCCCAACTATATCATCCCAGCCAAGGCTTTATCTACTTGGGTCTTAAAACCTCCAAGGATGGAGAGTCCACAACCTCTTTGGGTAACCTATTCCAGTGTTTTACTAGTGATAAGGTTTTTCCTAATATCTAACCTAAACTCCCTTTTCTGGCACATGCACTGGCAGCCATTGTTTTAGAACAGCTTGTTTTTTAGCCTCAGCGTATCTCTGCTGTGGGGAGTTCCCATTTAGATTGAGCTTCCTCCAGGTTTTTCTGTTTTGCTGGCTACTATTTCTCTCCTCTCATCACAGGTTCAGGCCTTTGTTTTATTCTCAGAAGATTTGGGCAGTTTTAGTTACATACGCTGGATTCAACCATGGTGAGGGCAGGCAAATGTGTAATCTGTCTCCACACCACTGTTGGCATACCTCAGTCCTAACCTGTCTTGGGTCCTGCATGCAGCTGAGGCCCTTCCATACAGCCCTTCAGCACTGATTGCTCCTATCCCCTCTGTTCCACCCTGCAGCTTTCTAGTCCTGACTGGTGGCCACCAAGAAAGGAGTATGGCCTTCCTTCTTCAAGAGAGAATTGACTGGTTTATTTATACATTTATTTACAAGTATTTATTTGATTTATGTGCCACTCTTCCCAACAATGGCTCAGGACAGCTTACAATAGGATAGCAGAATGAGTAAAAATCAAAAGCGAAAACAGCTTAAAAAGGAACGAGGACATCAAATTAAAACAGAGATTCCTTCTAAACAACATCTCGTCCTAGTTTTGTTTGGTGAATGCCTGCACAAATAGGAAGACAAGGTTCTTTGGGTAAATCTTTTATTAGAGCAGCTCAGATGGTTGGAAAAATTTTTCTTTGCAAGCTATTGAGTACAAACACCCTCCATCAGGGTGAGGACGCATCTGCAGTTTGTCTGTGCTATTCCTGGATGGACTAGAAATATCAGGTTTCATCAAATCAATCCTAAAAATTTTTGTCACCCAAAGAGTGAATTTTATCCAAGACACAACAGACTTTCTACGAAAACTTACAAAAAAGACTACCTTCCCAGCAGCACCCTCCTAGCCACCATGAACGTTACCAGCTTGTATACCAACATCCTACACCAGGATAGCATCTAAGCCTGTCTTACAAGGAGCAAGCTTGTAATTCAGAGTACAGACTTAAAGATATTACTAAATGTATACACTTCCTCCTCACACACAACAACTTAGCTTTCAATAACCAACACTTCCTCCAGACCATGAGCACAACTACAGGCACTAAAATGGCCCCACAATACGCCAACCATTTTATGAGCTACCTAAAAGAAGCATTCCTCAAGGACTGGACCATCAAACCCTTGCTATACTTAAGATATATTGATGACATCTTTATCATTTGGACTGAAAACCTGCAATCTCTGATTTCCATTAGAAATTCAACAATCATCACTTGTCCATCAGACTCTCTCTTAAATATTCCAGCACCAACATTTCCTTTTTAGGCACTATGATCACTATCCAGAATGGTAAAATACAAACCACCATATACAAGCAACCTGCAGACCCACATACTTCTCTGGACAGAACCAGCAATCACCCTAAACACACCAAGAAAGCTGTAATATGTAACCAAGCCCTCCAATACTACCAAATTTGCACTGAGGAGAACATCTGTGCTTGTCACCTCACAAATCCCAAAATGGCTTTCACTCAACAAGAACACTTCTCCAGAGAGAGAGATCATACTTTCGAAAGAACCACCTGGATACCACGTGAAGTATTGCCACAGTACAGAACCCTCCCTTACCCTCATGAATCGCACACCACTAGTTATTCTGACATCATCCGTCCCTGGAACCTGTATGGAAGATCCTCAGACAATCACAGCCCATACTAGAAGGAGACCCAATTCTTAACAAGATCTTCCCAGAACCACCCGTCCTTTAAACAAGCGTTAAACCTCATCACCAGAAGCAAACTTTCTATGGCCCAAAACACCCAACGGATCCAGACCATGCCATGACAAGAAATGCAAAACTTGCCAACGTATCTCCACCACCACCACCACAATAACGACACACCACAACAGAACCATCACCATTCTTGGATTTTACACCTGCACCTCCAGAAGTGCAATATATTTCATCCAGTTCACTAAATATCCTGATGGAAAATATGTAGGAGAAACGAAACAACAACTGTCTATCAGAATGAGCACACCAAAAATCTATCAAAGACGAAGATACCCAGTTACCTGTGAGGGCACATTTCTCATGAGACAACCACTCTCTCTCCAATCTCTCAGTTTTAATCCTCAAAGGGAATTTACAAAGCACCTTTCGTAGACTAGGGCTGTGCGAAATTTCACCACCAGTTTTGTTTTGATGCTGTTTCAACCTGTTTCGAGGTTGAAGCAGCAAAATCAAAACAGAAGAGATATGGTTGAAACAGCCTCAAAACGAAACGAGGCAAGTCAAAATGTTTCACTGTTTCAGCACCGTTTCAATATTTTGTCCATAGGCTATAGTAGGGAGGGTTGAAACAGCCTACAACTTTGTCATTTTTGACCTGATTTGGATGAAACTGCCAGGAGTGGTAGCCCCTTCTGAGGGCATGAAGTGTGCCAAGTTTCAAGAAGATAGACGCAAGGGGTTCAGAGAAACTGCACCTCAAAGTCTTGAGAGCCAAACTTGTGTCATGTGTATGTGTTAGGCCACAGCAAGGTCTGCAGGACTGCTAGCCTCTGCTGAGGCCACAAACCCTGCCAAGTTTTAAGGAGATCGGCACAGGGGTCTGGGAAACTGTACTTCAAGCTGTGGACAAGCAAAACTCATGGCATGGGTGACACTGTATGTGTTAAGGCGCAGCAGAGTGAAAGCTGCAGGCATGGTAGCCCTTGCTGAGGTCCCCCCACCCGCACCCCCCCTTGGCCTGCAATAGGTCACTGAAAGTCCTTAAGTTGCCCTCCAGCCAAAATAATTGTCCGCCCCTGGCACAGATATACATTAGGGATGCAGAGGGATATTGTGCCTTGTGTTATACTTTCATTAGCCAAGGTGTGAGTGTGAAAGGGGGAGTGGCCTGTAGGCTGCTGATACGCAGCATTCGTGCTACTTCTCACTCTTCCCACAGGAACAGAAAATGCTGGAGAAACTGGAGTTTGAGCGTCGCCTGGACATGGGGCAGAGAGAGCACGCCCAGCTTATGCAGCAGAGCAGCAATCAGAAAGATGAGATACTACAGTCAGTGAAGGAGGTGCGTCTTATAGCTAGCTTTAATCAAAGCCAGGCTTTCATGTATTGAGACCCCAGGCAAGCAGAGGTTTGCCCTCCAGAGACAGCATCTTATTGGAGCTGGGTTCTCTTCCCCAATCTCTCTGTTTTGTTCCCTGGTACTTCCTTCCTGTTTGCCTGTCTAGACCGTCAGTGTCTGTGAGGAACAATCTTACACAGTTGTCTAGGGCAGGACTAGAGGTGACTTGATGCATCTATTCCATCTCTAATGGGGAGTCCCACTCTCTCTCATAGGAACACAGGACTGGAATGGACTCCACTTAGTCCAGTCCCTGCAATTGCAGGCAACTACATCATGCAGTCCAGCTCCCAAAACAACCAAGCTCCCCTTTCCATTTTCCCTTTGTCACAGGAGCAGGTGAGGCTGGAGAAGGGCCTGACAAAGCACCAACGCTACTTGGAGAGTGAGCGCCTGAAGCTGCTGGAGCAGCTCAAGCAGACAGAGCAAGGCATTGCCAGCCGAATCCAAAAGCTGCTCGAGGAGAATCAGAGGTTGGCCTCCTCTCAGGATTCTTGGCAGCCAGTTGGGACCCCCTGGGCATCAGTTTCTTTTTGTGCATGTCTGGTAATGTTCTGGCCAGCTGTGTGTGTCTGGCCCTTTTTGGAGGGTAACACAGAAAGTACAGAGCTCTGAGGGTGAATCCCTAGAAGGTGGGAAATACAAAGGCTCTGGAAGAGCCCCCTTGGTTCTTTTCCTGCTTTCATACTCCACCCTTTGGCCAGCCTAGTATTGACTGCTGGTAAAACTCTCCCGAGTAACTCAGGCCTTTTCTACATACTCACAGTGCAGGTGCAAACTCAGTGTTCATAGAAGGGTAGGTAAGTTGGGATGCTTGCCAGGGTAGATATAGTTACCCAAGTACCACTGTGCTTTATATCCACGTAACTTGTTTGAACAGTATAAAGCATCTTTGTTGTGTTGTAATTGTGTCCACATTTGAGGCTGTTCAAGTATAACCAGGGGGGAAAAACACATCCTTAACCGGCATAGTTATGGTGGTGACATTACACCTCTGAGTGTAGACCAAACCTTAGACACAGGAGTCTACGTTCCACTGAAGGTTAATGACTTAGACTCCTAGATTATTTTGATTACTTTCTTTTGGTTATTACCCAAATAACCTTGTCTATATTATTTGGGGTACTTCAATGAAACTGTACCCCATGTGCCAGTGCTGATGACTATCTGTGCCTAGTGGAAGCGTGGTTATTGAGCACATTACCCTTGTGTTATTGGCAATTGAACTAAATAATCACACTGGCCTGTCTGCACACCAGATGAAATCTGTAAAGTGACAGTCCATCCTAGGCTTTCATTCTTTCCAAAGCTGGCCACTAGAGGGCAATTTAGTCTCATACATTTAGCAAGTGTAATACATAAGGTTTTTTCCAAACCTAAAATTTTGAACCAGAATTCTTGGCATGTTTCTCCTTCAGTGAAAATTAACTTCATATAAAATGGTTCTGGCTAGGGTGGACAGTGGCTACTGCCCTTGGTTTCTCTTGTCTCCAACCTCTAAATTGAGTTTGTTTGGTGCAGTTTCAGCAGAGATCAATGCTGAGCTGAGACCTAATGCCTTAGAGCATCAATGCAGAGCAGAGTTGGGTACTGAATGGATCAAATAAAATGCAGTCAATTGACTGGTCAGATATTGGTCAAAATTGTAAAAAATTGCCAATAGGTCCAAATAATATGTAGAAAAGCACAAATTTTCCATTAAAGCATTTCCAGTTAAACCCTGTGGCACAGTGTGCCTAACCAAAAAGGGAGGCTGCTACTGTCTATTGTGCTTCCAGGGACAAATCTGCTAATCCATCTCTAACCCAAACCCTAAATAATGAGCACAGGGGAGGGCTCTGCCTCCCCAGTCCTTATCATGAGGAGGTGATGCAGTGGTTGGAGCAGCCTCTATGGTTCCCCAAGGAGGCGGCATGTGAATATGGGTAGGGTCTATACAAAGGCTGTTTCCACATGTATCCTGCCTACTTGTTAATGGAACTGAGCTCTGTGCCACTAAGGGAGGCATATCTGTTGGTTCCATCCCCCCTGCCTCGCCATATATTACAAGTGTACCCTTCCTGCAGCTCAAAGATATGTACTAACTACAGGATCTGCTCCCAGTGCCCAAGCTAGGGGCCCAGTGGTAGCAGCATGTGACCAGCTTGCTCGGGTGAGGACAGGTGATCACTGTATGGAGAGCCTCTTGTTTTGTAGAGTGAATATCTTTTATTTTTATCTTCTTAGGCAAAAACAAAGTTCAGAAATTCTGAAATCCTTGGAGAATGAGAGGTGAGTGTCCTGCCTATGGTGGGCTTTTTGAAGGACTGGCAGAGCATCTGAGAAGGAAATAAAGACCTTTCCACTTCTAGGCCACTTATCTGTGCCCTGTTCAGGTCACTGGAGATTGAAAATTGTTTCCCTTAAGTAGTCATTGATATCACTGTGTCTCAGCCTGGTTCCTTGTGAAATCTGATACAATCTGATCTGTATGCTGGCAATCTTAGCATATGTCAAGGATTAGCTGAACCATGAACTTTTCAGATACAGTCAGAATAAACAGAGTTGTTATGGTTGATACTAAGTGAAAGTTATAAGAGAGAGAACCCGCTTTGAAGCCTAAGGCAGCATCTCTTACTTAGGGTTCAGGATGTGATCTAATGTGAGGGACAGATAACCCCACAACTTTGACACAGGATTTCTTGATGCTTTCCCTGAAGCACCTGTTGAAGGCAGGAAGCTAGACTAGATGGACTTTGGACCTGATCCAGTCTGGCAATTCCTATATGAGGACCAGCTTCTTCCCTCCTTCTCAGTGAGGGTCACTACCACAGCTAATGAGTTTGGGGTGCAAAAAAACCATTTCTTCCTACAGAGGACTCTGAGACATCATTTGGCCTATGTAGAACAAAGGGCTTCCAGGCTAGTATCTCACTGTTGGAATGAGTGCTTTGGTGCTGTTTGATGTTACCTGCACAGCCCTGTTGATATGCATAAGCACACAGGTCCCTCCTTTAAGAGCATCTGAGGGTCTGGCAACCTGTGTATTTATAGTGGAAGTGAAGAGAATAAGTAGAAGGAGTGTCTTGCTGTTTGTGATGGAGTGCATGTTTCATTGATGTTACTGTATTTCTCCTATTACATTATGTTTTATCCCCCTCCTTGCTGAAGAAGACTCTGGTAATAACCTTTGGTCTGGGAATTGCTCAGTCCTCAACACTAGGAGATGTTGTTTGTCAGTGTAGTTCTTTGTGTACGAGCATGCTGTCAGGGAATTATGTGTGCTGGGGTGTTCACTGGAGTATGCACTGTGTGTCCTTAGAAACTATGATATTACACAAAGAATTGACCACAAGGCTTGGTTCAGTGGCAAAACTTCAGCAAGGTTTATTACCTACACAGCACCTCACCAATATGCCTATACAGAAGGTTATATGATGTGAGCCCCAGATGCTTGTGGTAAGGCACAGGCACAACTCACAATTGCATGCTTCCCTTAGGCTTAGTAAAAGTTGTAAAGCTTTCCAGGGCTCCCCTGTACATGAAGTATGCAGTTCAGTTTACTTCAGGCATTTACATAAGCATCAACAACTCTATCAAATTAGATTCTTTGGCACCAGCCTTATTGATTACTCTTAACAATCAACTTTAACACTCTACTGTCTGTCGAGTTTACTCCCACAGGCACCCTAGTGCCAGGTCAGCCTCTGCTGAGGCCTGCTTTGGTTAATACTCTTAGCAAAGCCTCTGTATGAGTTGGATATGTATCGACTGGTGCTAATATTACTCCCCTTGACTCCAACAAGGCGTACAGGAGCAAAAGACTTCTGTTGCCACTGAAATCAGTGGAGCACTTGAGCTATCTATGAGGGAGAAGAGAGCATATAACTGGTTGGCAAGGGTGAAACATGACTCTGCTTCTGAAGTAGTAAGTAGTGGCTGAATGTTCCTGCTTGTTTCCTAGAATAAGGGTGGAACAGCTGATGGCCATAACACAGGAGGAGACAGAGCATCTACGCAAAAGGGATGTGGCCTGTAAGTCCAAAAGGTCTCTGTGGTGTGTGTATGTGTAGGTTTGAATAGTGACATGGGGGGATCCTTGAGCAATGGTTGCCTGTGAATGCAAGGGACTGGATTTAGTGAAGTCCCCTTCTAATCTTATGCTGTTGTAGTGAGGAGCTGCGAGTTGCATCCTGTGAAGGGTACTGAGCAGCTCTGTCCTTGGGGGAGATGTTGCAAGCTATACGTGGATCCTTACTGCTGTAGCTTGCTGAAACAGCAGTGTAAGATAGGATGTAACCTAAGAATGTATACCCAAGTGTTAGCTATTATGTTACCCCACTGACTCCCACTGGAGTCATCCTTGTGCTCGCTGTCACAGCTGATGCAGTTAGTTCTAGTGTGTGTAGGGTTAAAGGGTGTTAAGTAGGGTTACCATATGTCTGGGTTTTCCCAGACATCCTCTTTTTGGGTCCTCCCATCTCCATCTGAGTGGTTTTTTTTAAATATCAACAAATGTTCAGGATTTTGCTTTGCCTCTGCTCAGTGTAAAAATTTTTCCTGGCACTTCCTGGCTTGCCCCAGCAAGGAGCTGCTTGGGGCTGGGGGGAGTAAGGGGAGGGCGGCTGGAGGCCAGGACATCACATGTCTTCTAGCAAGCCCCAACAGCTACAGGCAAGTAAGTCTGTGAAGGGCAGAGGTTGGAGGGCCAGGGCTGGGGATTGTCAGGGGTATGTGTGTGTGTTAGAGGTCTGTGATGCGATGAGTGTGCAAGGGGGTGGGGACCTGCTGGGGCTGCAGCAGAGTGGGGAGGTGCCTGCCCTTCCAGTGGGGGAAAGAGGGTGTGCGTGTGTGTGTGCACACGCACAGGGGGAGGGGGCTTCTTTGGGGACAGCAGGGCTAGGGGGACGGGGCTGCAAGGTGGAAGTGAAGGGTAGTTGCATGGCTGGGGGGGCAAGGGGTTGCAAGTCAGTAGTGGGGGACTGTGGGTCAGGAGTGCAGGACGCAGGCAGGGCCAGGGGGCTGTGGGTCTGGAGTGAGGGGTATCAGCAGGGATGGGGGAGGTCCGTGGGTTGGGAGTAAGGGGTACCAATAGGAATTGGGGGTCAGGGTACTGTGGGTCAAGAGTGAGGGGCAGCAGCAGACCTGGGTGGTGTGGCTGGGGAGTGAGGGGCAGCGGCAGGGCATGGGCATATCACTCCCCTCCCAGCCCTCAATCATATTACCACCCCCACTCTCCCTGACAGGTGTCCTCTTTTTTGAAACTGGAAATATGGTCACCTTATGTTAAGCAAAGATTTAATAAATAACCTGAGTCCCTAGCTCTTTGCATCTTCAAAGGGCTATATGGATGTTAGCCAAGTACACAAGGCAAAACAAATGCCAACATGAATGGTATCTATAGATAAAGATTGGGTGCTGTCTGGACCAGCTAAGCCAGCTGTGCTTTATCAGAGGAGGACAGGATACTACTACTCTGGGGGTTTGGATGGCAATCCAGTGTGCATGTTCTCATCACAAAGAAAAATGCTTCTTGTCCTAATTAGTGTTTGTTGCTGAGATTGGTGTTAGGCAGCGTGGCTTCTGTGCACACTTCAGTAATGCACAGAATTCATTTGTGCTAGTTTGTCTCTTTCCTGTGCTCATGTTGGAGGTATTTCACCTTGCCAAGGCAGTGACAAAGGATATTAGACCTGGGCTAGTGGGTGGGCAAAGCTTTCACCCATGTCTATTTCCTTCTGTTTCCTTCTCCTTCAAAAACTGGGTATAGGCCCAAACAACAGTGGGGAGAACAGATCACCCTTTCTGAGCTGAGAACAGTTGTTAGTGATTCTGCTCCTCCCAGCAGGTGGTAGTACAGGGACCGGAAAAAGGACGTCATGACACCCTCAGAGAGGACTCAGGAGGGTGCTTTTCTGGCTAGTCTTGCTCATCTAAACTCCTGCAGCTGTTTTACTTTCCTCTCTGAAAGGGCTAAAACGAGAAGCTGAGGTTGGAATGGAATCTGGAGGGAAGAGCCAGATATTAGTGGTGCTCGTAGCTGCAGTAACAGAATGAGAACTCTGCTGGGTACCAGCAGTCTGATTATACCATCAAGGGGCTGGGCTGGGCTAGGGAATACAAACCATGCCCACTTTATGCATGCTACACTCCTGATGAATGTAATGTCTTAGTGTGATGCTACATTCATACTTAAAAGCTTCTTACAAAAGAGAGCAGGTTGCTTGGCATGTACTCAGTGCCCATAGAGCGGGTATGGTGAACTTCATAGCAACACTTCTTAGAGTCATCCTCTGTATGGTTTAGATGTACTCAGGCCTTCATCACCATGTAACACAGACTGACAGCTTGTCTTTGCCCTTCAGCTGCCATGCAGCAAATGCTGGCTGAGAGCTACAAGAACAGATTCATCCAAATGACCTATGAATCCCGCCGGCAAGACCTTGTCAATCAAGCCTGCTCCAGGTACCGTCAGAGTGATGGGGCTTGTAGAACTGTTGTGTGGCCCCTTTCCTTCCAAAAGACCTCAAACAGTTCTTATACAAATATCCAGGAATCCTCAGCCACTACTTGTGCAGAACGTAGCAGCCACATAACAGTATCTGTAATACTACAGATAGAAGAGCTATGTCCAGCATGATTAAGGGGGGCAACTACAGGGACTCTGAGAACATTTCTGGTTTCAATTAGATTTTGTTTAAATCATTTTTGCAGAGAAGAGACAAATCAGAATTTTGGTCTCTGTCCCTTAGAAGCAGCCAATGCGCTTTGTTCATTGCACTTCAATCAGTTATACTTCATGTGTCGTTCTGCTATGAACATAACAGTACCAGTGGGGTACAGGGAGATATCTCTCTGAGAAATTAACCCATTTATTTAGGAATTGCTGAGGCTATAAAAACAGAACCTTATAGAACAGGCTACATAACATCACCTCTCAGAGTGAAACTGTGCTGCGAAGTAGATCATCAAATTCCCTTTTGTCTTTTTGGGCTGTCACAATGTGTTTCTGCCAGGGGCAGGGAGGAATTTCCTTTGCCTAGTTCCACCTTAGAGAGAAATAAAAGGCAGAACTAGGCAGAGTTCTGAGCCTGGAGAATACTGAAAAATTAACAGGATTTTTTTTTATTCCCTTCACCAAAATCTGCCACCAAATAAATAATATCAAGTTTCAGTCCCATTATGTGGGCTGAGTTGTCTAAAAGAAGTCCTGTATCTGGGGCAGACTCTGAATCAGTTACAGGATGATTATTCTGGAACAGCAATTCCAGTGACTTTTAGGAGTGGACAAGTCCTATTTTGGTGTGTTTTGAACAGTGTTGGCAAGAAGCCATTGCAAAACTGACCCCCTTGCTCTCCATGCTATCAGGAGTGCCAGATGGAAACAAACAGCGCAATAAAATTTGCAAATTGGACATAGGCATTTCTTCTAATTTCAGATTCCATAGTGTGAGGGAGAAGGTTTCCAACTCCTCCTGGGGTGTGCCCCTTTAAGGATTGCGGTGTAATGTAGATCTGGTCACATTGCCTGGCTCTCAGCAGAGAGGGCTTGGCCCTCCTGATTGGAGGGAGTGGAAGAATATTCTATCTACCAGCGGGTAGCTAGGCACCATTTTCCATCTGGAATAATATATACCATTTGCAGAAGGCAGCAAATGACCCTTTCTCTCATATTTTAACTATATGTAATATCAACATATGGGCAGATTATTTTGTCCCCTTCATCAAAACATGCTGCCAAATAAATAATATTAGCTTTCAGACTCATTATGTGGTCAACATAGTCTACAAGAAGCTCCTGGCTAATCTAGACTCTTGAGTTATATTCAGCAGGTGCAGCACAGTAAACTTTTCATTTGTCAGCCCAGTTTGTTAATGGGGAAGGAGGTTACAAACCTGCTATACAGGCAGTCCTCGACTTACGACGTTTGAATTACAACATTTTGCACTTACAG
This sequence comes from Caiman crocodilus, assembly GCA_030014935.1. Classification (NCBI taxonomy): domain Eukaryota; kingdom Metazoa; phylum Chordata; order Crocodylia; family Alligatoridae; genus Caiman; species Caiman crocodilus. Next base: position 8,855,804 of record JAGPOW010003310.1, read on the forward strand.
TGTTTATAAATCGACACCCAGTTTCAAGTTCCTGACGTCAGTTTTAACTTTACAACACTTGATCCAATGTAACGCCATGCCACACCAGAGAACAAGTTCACTGTCACCCATCTCCCTGGAGAACATCTGTCCAAACTTCCTTGGATGCTTTCTTTAAGAAAGCAGACAAGACTCTGGAAAAACTTGCAGCCAAGACTCCTGAGAAGACTCCAGACAGGAACCCTTCAAAAAGTCCAGCAAAGTCACCTCAAAGAAGTCCTTTCAAATCAATATGATTGCTATTTACAATATAAATATATTAGTGTAGCTATATTACTCATCTATAATTGATTTGAGTACAAAATTCTGGGGTATTTTTTGTGAAAATGGGGTATCGGACCTTGGTCCAGAAACCAATCCCCCATTTATAACATAGTTTCTTACGAGAAAATTGGTTCAGAGTTGCAACGTTTCGACTTAAGACGTGGTTTTCAGGAACCAATTGTATCATAAGTCCGAGGACTGTCTTTATACAGGTATGAGATGAGTCTTGGCTGCCCAGCCTTGCTCAGTAATTAACTCCTCTCTTTCAGGAAATCCCTGTCCCTGGGTTCCCTCAGTGCTCCTTTCCATTTGCAGCTTCTCTTGTTTGTGTCAGAATCTGAGACTGCAATAATTCCCTGGTGCTGTATCTTCTTGCAGCCTGGCAGAGATGGATCAGAAGTTCCGGCAAATCCTGGTTTGGCAGCAGCTGGACCAAAGCAAGGCCATTAGTCAGATCTTGCAGGAGGTAGGTTTGTGAATGGGGAGCCTAACTGCATGCTGTAGGAGGGCTAGGGAGTGGGGTTGACCACATTAATTCACTGGGCTGCAGCAGTCTTTGATAGCTGACCTTGGTGGCTAACAGGAAAAATATGATTCCTTGTTCTGTACCCAGAGAGTCAGTGGAAGGTGGTATGCTCCTTAAAAGGAAAGCACCACTTTTAGGGAGCAGTAAAGGTCATGGGAAACAGAGCTGGTCTGGTGATTGTGGTAGAAGACTGTAAGGCAGGAGACCTATCTTTGGGGCTGACTTGCTGGGTGGCTGAGGGTAGGTTGCATGCAGGCCAGCATTTTCAGTGCACCTCTAATTTTGAATGCCCAGTTTGAGACACTTGGGTCTGATTTTTCTGAGATGCTGAATAACCTGAATTCTCATGGCTTCCAGGTAGAAATGTGGGTGCTTAGTGCTGCTTAAACTCAGACTACGGAGTTTCAAATAAAGTGTTCAAACATGCTGGCTGTTTGGAAAATGTTAGTTGTAATTTCAGTGCCTCATAATGGCCATAGCAGAAGAACTTACATCACGGGCCCATCAGATTCTAATGAATCTGTGAATTCTGCTAAATACCTGCCATCAACTTTCTCAGACAGGACATAATAAGAAGTGTTCTGTCTGTAAAACCGGGTCATTCTTTGTTACTCGTTGGTGCTGTGAAGAGTAACTTATTACAATAAAAAAATGAGATACCGAGCTTGTGTCAGGGCTGAGCACCCTGCAAACGTGTGCATTAATTCATTTCATTCTAGCAAGGATAATTGGTCCATTTGTCTCTGTGTGAGTGGGTCCCACAGCTGAGCTAAGCAGGATGTCATCTGTCTCTGTCATCTGTCTTAGAGTGAAATGCAGAAAGCTGCCTTTGAAGCCCTTCAGGTGAAGAAAGATCTCATGCACAGGCAGATCAGGAACCAGGTGAGTCTATGCTGGCCAGAGTGCACCCAGCCATTCAGCTTCTTCCTCCAACTGGTGAGACTGCTCTAAAAAAAGTAAGGTGCTGTGAAAGTGAGTAGGGGATGAAGAAAGCAAAGTGTTCTTTGCTTTCTTGGTGGGTTGCATAACAAAGCATTGGGCACTGCTGATATTTGTCCAGTTCTCAGTTGTAAATGATGAAGTGACAGTGAGGGCTATTGGGTACTTAGGGAACAGTGGATTCCTCTGTACTTGGGGCATCTAAGTATTAGACTGGAGAAAACACTCAAGAGTGGATTCTAGAGGACAATCCTGCATTGGTTCCCAAGGAATGGACAGATGGAAACCACTAGGCCTCTGCTATCTAGCAGTTTTTGTATTTTGCTGGGGCTGCCACCTCCATGAGAGTCCATTGCATCTCCATCCAGTACATTAGCCCTGCATGTTGATGCATGAGCTCATTATTATTTCTTTCTGTTGCCAGCCTACCTTTTTGAACTCCATTTTGCTAAAGATGAAGCACGTTAGTGGGGGTGGATGCATGAGACTCAGCTTGGGGTAGAACACAGTTGAAATGCACCCACTGTTGAATTATGGAGAATAGATGGGTGGTGTCTCAACAGAAAGCTCCAGACTTTCCTGCTCTTGACCCTAGGGAGAGGCCCTCCTTTCAAGAGACAGGATGAATATGTTTAATGGCCCTGTTTCAATATAACAAACCACATGGGGTCCAATCTTTGCCACTTGCTAATAGCCTATGGGTTGCTAAATGCCTATGGTATTTCTTAAAGGCATTTAGTGCCTGTTACTGGAGTTCACCAGAAATAAGAGCCTGGTGGTCTGAGATGTGTTTGGTTCTCAGGCCTTGCTGCTGGATACTGTACTTCTCTGTTAAAAGCTTAGCATCTGCCTCTGCCACCCCTGCAGGCCAGTGACATCCCCTCCAATGAATGGAATGTCTGGGTGCACTTGGCACAGGCAGCTGCATGCCAAGGGTGGTTTTCCTCAGTGAGGATATGTGGCCTGGTGGTGGGGGTAGAAGACTGACAGGCATATCTGGCTCTATTCTGGGTTTTTCCACTCATTTTCTGTGGGATTTTGGGCAAGTCACTTCACCTCTCTGTGCCTCAGTTTCCCTATCTAAAATATGTGTGCAGTGGTCTTGGAAGGAAGGACCCCATCGTGCAAAGATACCCCAGAGAGAAGGTCCCTGCCTTGGAGACGTGCAATCTAAGTAATGGTAGTGACAGAGAGAGAGGCATTTGTCTCTGTTCATGGCCATGAACTTGGATTAGATTAACTAACTATAAAACAGTCCCACAGCCTTTGACAGAAAGTGTTTAGAGACAGGCAGTGCCAGACAGAATGGGAGAGAAGAACTTATTGCCATCAGGTGAGACGCTATGCATGAACATTCAGTGGGTTGTTTACTTAGTCCCGGAGCACGTGTCAGACATTCATTGCAGAGTGATAACAGCCTTTGCAAAGTGCTAGGCAGCTGTACCGCCCCACTCTGCTTCCCTCCCAGAGCAGCTGTGCAGTTGGGGCTGGCTCTAAGGTAGCATAAATAAAAGTAATTTCACATGTCAGTAAAAAGCATTTCATCTTCTGTTTAGATTAAGTTAATAGAGACAGAGTTATTGCAGCTGACACAGCTGGAGTTAAAGAGGCAAGAACTGGACACAGAGACGCTGCAGGTATGTAGGGCTCTGGGCTGCCCCACTCTGTACCTTTGCTCGGGGATTTCAGAGACACCGCTTGCTTCCTTTTCCTGTTTGCAACTTCCTGGTGGTTTTATGTTTGGTCATGAGGGGAAATTCCCAGCAGGAGAGTCCAAACTTCCCTTTGCCATGGTACTTCCTTCAAACATTGAGCTTTCTGCTGCTTCTAAGCATCTGGAGTAACATTCGGTGTGCAAATAAGTCAGATTACCCTTGGGTATGGGTGGTGGGCTCTGGGCTCACTGGGGCAGAAAGGACCCTGGTGGTAGGAGTTTTCCCAGTAGCTCTTGCCTGCTAAGCATCTCATGTTTACATTGTTTTGGTTTTTTAATTTTAATTTTTTTAAAAATCTCTGCCAAAGTGACATACAATTCTCTGCCTTTGTCTTTCTAAGCCATATCTCCAAGGCCATAACTGCATCCACCCTGCCCAGCCATCCTCCCATCAAAGGGTAGTTTTCATCCAGCTGGGATCACCTGTCAAGATATTTCGAGTTGGGTTAAGGCAGTTTGGCTTTAGGGTTTTTTTCTTGTGCCTTTGCAGTAATTGTCTTCTCATCTCCAGTACCCACAACATTTACTTAATCAGCTCATTGGCCGGTATCTTTAGGCAATAGTAAATGCTTCACAGACTCCAGTTTGCAGCACCTGGTTTGTCCCCCTTTCTGTCAAGTTGAACTGGACTATTGCTTTCTGGGAAATGCAGGCTTCACAGGACCCAGGCATTGGAGAGCTGCACTGAGGAGCCCTGCAGCTTCGTTCCAGCCACACCTGTAGAAGGGGGTGAAACCTCCCAAATCTCCTGTATGTGAATGGGCTCTTTGGGAAGAGCTTGATATATGCCCTTCATGGAGGCCAAAGGAGTGCCCACAAGGGCACTTGGCGGTCTATCTCCTGTGAGAGAAGGCCTCAACAAGTCACCAAGAAAAGCTGGCTTGGTGGGGAAGGAGAGCATTGAGCAGGAATTGCCATTTAAATGTTAAACAGGGAGATGCCTCTGAGAGCATCAGTGGCTAATGCCTCTGGAGTTACTGCCCCCTCCCCATGACTTTCCTGTGATGAAAGGGCTGAAAGAAGGCCTTGGAGTGGGACAGTCTTATGGGGATAAAAGCAGTGTTATTTATGGATGTACATTTCCAGCAGAGTTTTATGGGTGGTTTTCTCTGCTCTGTTTGTCTTGCTAGCCTCAGGGAAGCGAGCCGGTTCAGTGCTCCTGATCCAGTTAGTTCTTGCTTACAAAATCCACATGCTTGGATCACTGTTTGAAAGAAATTAATCATTAAAAAACCATGTAAATAGGACATTCTGTTGCACAGAATCATTTTACCTTTGCAAGAGCATCATGAGAAGGGACTGTTTTGGGTTTTGCTAGTCAGTGGTCTTATACTCAGTGCCCTATTAGAAAGGAATATTTCTCAGACCTTAAAAATTGTTGGATTAGACCTCTCCTAGTTTTGTCTACAGAGTCTCATCTGCAGTCATGACACATCTGTCATTTCTCCTGAAAAATACCCATTTGGCCTGGTACAGCAATACCCAAAAACACTGACCAGAACACACCCAGGTTCTTGTAGGAGGAAGTGCCAGCTGGCAAGCATGTCAGTTTACATTTTTCCCTCAAGGAATCCTTGTCAAAAAGAGCCTCTCTGAGCATCCTGTCTGCACATAAGACAGACCTGTGCTCATCAAGCCTCTTCTGTGGAGTTAACCACCAAACATTATCACCCACCCCTTCTTCCCAGGTGCCTGAAGTCTTTTGAGCTAGTCATCTGATGGCCTCATCCTACTTGATAATCCACCAGATGCAGAGAGGGCCAGTTGGATGCAGCCTTAAAGTTGTGCCTGATGTGGCCACTGAAACTGGGTTAGACTATCCAGGAGTGATTTGAACTGTCCCACTGTCAGGATTAGTGGTGCATTGTAACAGCAGTCGTTTCTCTGTAGCACCCTCTTCTGCCAACACAACCCCCTCCTCAGGGCGCCATGTAACAGAATCTCATTCCCTGCCTTAGCATACAGAGCCAGCAAACTGAGTGAGATGCCCTCTCGTTGTGGTGTATGATTGTGTTCAGTAGGCAAGGAAACTAATATTCGAAAGAGAACAAAGATGCTGTTCAAGAAGAACCCCATCTGCCTTGGGTACCTGCAGACTTGTAGAACTCAGTTTCCATGGCCCTTTTTGCAAATAAGGAAAGGGAACATAGTTGCCGTAAAGGAAAGCAGAAACTCTACTTGGAGTGGGCTGTTGGTAGAGGGCTGATTTAGGTAAGTCTGGTGTGGGTCAGTCCATTGTGGGCTGTGACTGAGAGATGTTATCCATCATGGACTAATGTAGGAGGTTAAATAGGAGAGAGGAAAATTACCATAACAATAACTACTGTTTGTTGCAATGCCTCCTAGGAGAGCTGTGTGGGCAGGATCAAGCTATCTGTTCAGATTTGCTGAGGTTCGTTTGGACATGGCACAATAAAATTAGGTTGAATTTTTGGCCAAAATAATCCCTGCCCTCCTGGGTGGAATGAAGGAGTGGCTGATCCCAGAGAGGTGGTCCCAAGACATGGATACCTTTGCTTCTGTTGCAGGAGGTGATAGCAGACCAACGCCAAGCCCTTAGTAATCTGCTGCAGCAGCTACTCAAAGAGAAGAAACAAAGGGAAGAGGAACTGCACCAAATCCTGGTAAATAGGGCTATATAACCTCTGTGCATGGATGAGGGAGTACACAGACCGTGCTGTGCGGGATAGAGAGGAAGAAGGGGGCTGCTTGCAATGGGGAAGCAAAGGGGATGGAAAGGGTTCTAAAATCCTTTGCTCACAGGGCTTGTCCTGATAGGAGGCTTCAGCAGGCTTTGGCTTGGACTGGTTCTTAGAGCAGTGCTAGCATTGTTTTTGCCAGAGACTGGCATGCACTCCCCCACGTGCCAGAGGAAATTTGACTCCTGGTAGCAGTAGTAACCAGGGGAGAGATTGGGAAGAGGAAAGCAGACTCCATTGCCGTTATGCATGGTGTCCATGGCCTGATGCTGTGGTATGCTGTCTCCTCTCACTGTCAGCAGCCCTGGCCTATGGCAGCCCTTCAACATAGACCTGGTCTCAGCCTGCAGGGCCAAAGCAAACAAAGGGGGGGTGTGGAGGGGGATGCAGAATCCCAAGACTGCCCTGCAGCCTCCTGATCTGCAGAGCATGTGTGATGTGGGGAATTAATGCAGGGCCAGCCAGAGGGAGGCTGTTAATGTCCACCTTATGTACAGTCCTGCTGTCCACTGGCAATGCACAGGGCAAGTTGCCTTTCTTTCTTGACTGCATAAGTCGGGCTCCCCCTAAGACAGCCAACTGAATCACTTTGTGTTGTGTTTTTCCAGTATGAGATGGAAGCAAAAAGTGAAACAAAACAAGAGAACTACTGGCTGATCCAATACCAGCGCCTGCTAAACCAGAAACCTCTCTCCTTGAAGCTCCAGGTCAGGTCACTGCTGCTTATTGCTTGCTACAGTAGTGTACAGCGGCCCCGCGGTGTTACACACTGTACGTACATGTAACAAAAGACTGCCCTGCCTTAGGTATAAGTAGGTAACAGGCTTGGCCCACTGCCCTTCTTGCTTTTGATATTGGTCTCTCTCCACACCCTCAGTTTGTAGTGAGTAAATACCCAAGTATGGGATCAGCAGCCACTATGTTTAGATTTACTTGTGTGAGCTAAAAACTTGCATTTCAGACTGGTCCTGGTTATCAAAAACACTGCAGCAATTTTTACAATAGATTTTTTTTAGTCTTAGTTGAACTTCAGCTCAGGCAGCTCCATGTGGCTTCCCTACATCCCCCTGCCATTTCAGCTGAAAGCAAGAGTCCCTTTCACTTCCTGCCCTAAATGCCCGCACTGTCCTGTTGTAAGCTGTTAAAATAGCTGCTGGAATGGCCAAGAGGTGGAAGAAATTATCTCTGTTTGGGTGCAGATTGGCTTGTGTTTATAAAGCACTTCAGGTGGCGGGTGCCTACAGGAACGTGAAGTGCTAGTATTCCTTTGTTCTTTTTTTCCAGAGATGTTGTATTTGCTTTGTAGCTTGTGGAGCATCAAAGTACCCAGTGTCACTCAGAAAGCCAAATGCTTCCAGCCAGCTACCAGTTACCAGCAGGGTTTTGGTCTTGAGAGCTAGATTGAGAGCAATGCCTGTTCCTTTCTCTGCATATCCTGAGCAGTGCTGAATGGGGTTCCACCCACCTGCAAAGCTGCCTTGCACAGGTAGTGTTCCTGGGCTGCTACTGCAGCAAAGCAAAAGCTGAGCTCTTGCTTTGTGTTTTGCAGGAAGAGGGCATGGAAAGGCAGCTGGTAAACCTGCTCATTGAGCTCTCAGCTGAACAGTATGTGCCGATCTTTGCACATCATCGGATATCGTTGGAAATGCTCAGCACCATGACCACCAGTGACCTGGAAAAGGTACAAGACAGCACACAGCAGAGCAATTCCCTGCCTTCACACTGAACTCAAGAGGAGTTAATGCTGCCTGAGCTCTGGGCACCCTGTTAGGTCTTGTAGTTTGGCCCTAGATGCAGGACCCTGCTGAAGCTTGTGGTCATGCACCTGATGCATTGCAGAGTCCTGTTCTGGGGATGGTTGGAAATACCAGTGCTGTTTCATGTGTCTGATCCTGGGGTCTTCTCCTCCAGGTACCTGTGTCACAGCAGAGCACTGACACTTTGAGAGCATCCCTGAATTCCTACTGCTCTGCAGAAGCTGTTCCCATAGCATCTGCATGGAGGGGGTCTGTGAAGCTGCTGTGCAGGCTTTAGTTTCCTTTAGGTGTTCCCCATGCCACTTGAAGGGCCATACTATGAGACACCTGGGCCCTGGCTTCAGCACCTAATGCCCTTTAGGGGGATCATCATGCCAGGCTTAGAATAAGGAACTCTGGCACTCCCACTTTCTCAAGGCCCAAGGCTGCTGTTTGAACCACAGCCTTTCCCACTCCCAGAGCTAACTGAACTCTCTTTGTGCTTCAGATTGGAATTACAGAAACTGGTCTGCAGCGCACCATCCTTAGGCGAGCCCAGGAGATCCTGGCTGTGGCTAAAACAATCCCAGGTACAGGTACCACTTGTTTTTCTGCCTGATCAATGGGGGTTAGATACATTGACACTAAATGCTAGTTGTTATATAAAGAGACTTGTTCTCCATCAAGTCCAGAGCAGCCTCATACCACTGGACAGGGTAGTCTGCAGCTTTGTGTGAGGTTGGATAGCAGGAGGTGGAGGAGAAGAGATTTGAGGGGCAAGGCTAGGAGCAGGACAAATGGCAGCCCTAGAAGAGCTGGTTGTGCAAGAGGGGTGCTGCCATTCACTGCAGTAAGGCTGCTTTAAGTGGAAGGGTCTGAGTGCTGAGCCACCCTTAGCTGGTTCTGCTTAGACTTGCTCATTTGGAAGAGAAAGCTCTGTCTAGTGCTCAGGTTTTCTCTTGTGATTGCAGAGCTGTTGAAGAGAACTGAGGCTGAGGTCCCAGCCACACCAGAGCCCAGTGCCCCCTCAGAAGAAATCCCCAGTGCTGTGTTCCCTTCTGCTGCACAGCTGGAGCTGGATGAGAGGAGGTCGGAGTGTGTTGTGTGCATGGAGCGGGAGGTAAGACCCTGGAGTTGGGAATGGGACTGTGTGTGTTGCTGTGCTGTAGGTCAGAGCCATGCACAATAGAGAGCTCCCACAGCCTTTGCCCCTAGGCAGAATTTGGCTGCCTAGACGGAGCAGGAGCCCTCTCATCATCTTCCCATGTGTAGCTTGCAGGATCAAAAGCTGGCTGCTGTAGGGTACTGGGCACTCCTCACAGGCCAGTGTGTCTCCATGGTCTGTAATTTCACCTGTCTCCTGGGCTCCTACAGGCCTGGGTTGTCAAACTGGCAGAGGGCAGCAATGAGTACAAATGCCTGTACCCTACTTCTCTTGTCTCCTAAACACATCTTTCCTTGGGACAAGGGGTGAGGGGGGAAGCAAAACACAGCCTTTTGTGTTTGGGGTTTGTGGGAGGGACACTTATGAATTTTCCTTTCAGGTTATCCCTGAAAATAGAATGGATGAGATAAACGCCCAGGCTGACTTGTTCCTGGAGCTGATCGGAGCCCGGTGTTAAACACAGGTCTCCACAGGGGAAGCTTCTGATGCTTTCTGTGTCACTAGGCCTTTTCTTGCACAGTGTGTTTGGGTAGTTAACTGAATCAAAGGCTTGGCTTGGTACAGTGGATCTCCCCAAAAGGCATTGTGCTCTGTCAGGAGAGGTACCAAGGGTCAGGGTGCTTGCCTTCTATTTCTATCCCAGCCAAACACAGGGAGTGACTGTGGCTGAGTCCTCTCTGCCTTGTTTTTTCTCTGTGGAAGCAGGGCATGGGAAAACCTGTTCTTATTGAGTCTTGGATGGTAACTGAGTACAAGGTTTTGGTTCCTCAAGTGAAGGAGCAAAGTAACTTTGTGACATTGTCTCCTCCCCACAGGCCCACATGATCTTCCTGACCTGTGGCCATGTATGCTGCTGCCAGACGTGTTGTGAGGCCCTGCGCACCTGCCCCCTCTGCCGCCAGGACATCGTGCAGCGCATCCGCATCTTCCACAGTGGCTAGCGGGAGCAGAGCTGTTCCACTTGCAGGGCTTGGGATGCTGCTAGCCAGGAGGCCAAGGAGAGTTTAGCCCCCTGTCCTGGTCTGCATCCCCCTATCACAGTGCATTAGCCAACCGCTCCTGATGTGAAGCTCCTACGTGCACTATATTGGCCCCTCTGAGCCTTAGTCTGCTGTGGGAAGGACTGGAATGGGCACTGTCACCTCTTCCTCACAGGTGTATGGCTCCTCCGGCTGACTGCCTGTGTATGTGCATGTAGGCATGCCCCTCCTTCCCTGCAGCAACCCTTTGGTCCCTGAAATGCACCCCCCAGCACCGCACCGTGGGAAAGCAAACCTTGCTGACTGACTCCTGTTGTCTGAGAACATCCCAAGTTCCCCCAAGTGTCTGGTTTCTGACTCCGTTGCCTTTAGGCTCCCCTTTCTGTGTGTGTTTGTGTCCCTGAGATGCATGTCTGGTGTCCTCTCCTGGGGCTGAGCAGACAAGGTCCTCTCCTTAATTTATTTATTTGTCCTCAGAATCATGCTTTCGCAGCACCTGGGAACAGCCTGTCCTCTCAGTCACAAAGGAGACGGGTTTGATTGGTCTTTGTAGCTCCCTTCTCACTGATGCCCAGGGTACTCAGTGGAAAGGACGATGAACTCTCTGGGAAAAGCACTTGGCAGCAGGTGTGTGATTTGGTGGGAACCCTGCCAGTCCCTCACACCCAAGCTGCTTTCATGCTCTGTGACCCAGGCTTTGGCAACAAGCATCGCAGGGATCTGATCCTTAAGCAGGACAGCCTTGTGCAGCTACTTGGGACTGGTAGGAACTGACAGGGGAGCAACCCCTCCTTTTGATGCTGCTCCTACTGAAGGGCAAGGGCCCATGTGCCTCTCAGCCTGGAGCAGAGTGGAGTTGGCTCTACCATCAGGCACAGAGGGGCTCTTCTCTGAATGGAAAAAAACTAGCCCAGCCTGTATCATCGACTGCAGCTGACCAGGTTGTAATGAAGTGGCAGGTCGGGGAAGCACCTCCTTTATTCTCCGGAGCTGGGGGGGTCATGAACCGAGCAGCCTGTGTCAGTGGAATAGCTGGAGGGATGGCAGCCGAGCTGCACCCCCGTTTTGACAGCATCAACTCTTCTCATGGAATTGTTTCAGATCTGGACCTGAAGCTGGTTTGTAGAGGTGGCCAGCACTGGAATTGTGGGCCTAGCCAGGAGTTCCCAAGACTCTTGCCTCTTCTGGAGTATTGCTGCTACCTCCACAAAACCAACTGGTGGTAATGTAGCTGTGTGTTCTTGTAATAACCTCGGGCTGGAGCTAGCTGGGGATGATGGAAGGTAAATATCACTGATGGAGCTGTTGGCAACTTTGCATTGTCATTGTGAGCATGACTTCTGGTTAATTCCCCAGTTTAATTAATGAGTAATGATTCCAGTATGTTCCTGTCTTCTTGACCTTGAAGTATAAACTGAATGGCTTGCTCCTATCCCTTTGTAACAGCTCCCCCCAGGAGAAACCGTTAAAAAGCAGCTGGTTTCTGCTGGTCATTGTTTAGTTACTTTTCTTTCTAGAAACATGAGGCAGTGGAAGGGGTGGGTAAGGCAGGGAGCTGGGCATTGACTTTTCCCTTCCATCAGCAGAAGGTCAAGACCTGCTTGAAAATGAGATTCTTGGGATTATATTTCTGCTTCTGTCTACATCCAAAGACCCAGCTCAGCATAACCGATGATGTTGGCTCAACACTAGGTTTTCTGGGGTGGGAGGGAGAGGGGGACAGGACTGTGAACAGAGATGAGGGGAGGAAGAGGCCTGGAAGAGGAGAGGCCAAGGGTCATTTGGCAGAGCTAGCCCTGCTTACAGCAGGCCTGGGTCTACAGAGGAGCACTGCTGCTACTCTCCTTGGTTCCTTCAGTATTTGGAGCTGTATAAGGGAGAATTCAGAAGGTGTGTTCTTGCTGTAGCTTGTGGGTGTTAGCATCAGGCTGCAGCCTAGGGCAGGGCACGGCAGATCTGTCAGATGAGAGGTTTTCTTTGCCTTGCATTTAAGTTTCAGTCTGTAGACGGGGTCATATGCCATGACTCCTTCTCTGGGGCCAGTGCCCACTCCTGTTCCCTTAGTATCATAGTATCATAGTAGTTAGAGTCAGAAGGGACCTGGGCAGATCATCTAGTCCGACCCCCTGCCTTGGCAGGAAAGAGCACCGGGGTCAGATG
>JAGPOW010003310.1:8868125-8939147 GCA_030014935.1 Caiman crocodilus
CCAACCTGGAAGAAAACACACGCTTACCTTTGGGGGAAAGGTGGAGCCCATCCCATCCCAGCATGTCCCTCGTCGTGATGTGTCGGTCATGGTTGAGGACCATGGTTGAGGACCTTCTCAGTCAATAGCATAGTATTTCAGCAGAAGCCACTGTGCTGCTGGTATATCCATGTGTACCTGTGGGAATCAGTGTCCTCTGCATGCTCCCTGGGTTTCGGGGGATGCTGAGAGCAATCCAGGCTTGAGGAGTGATATGTATGTGTTGAATATGTGGTTTTTTCAAATCTGTTTGAGGATCCAAAACAATGCTGAACCTAGTGTGATGGCAGTGGGGGGCCAGGGGCTATATATCTCACACAGGGAGGGAGGGAGGGAGCCAGCCAGCTAGTGAAACACCATTCTAAATGTGAAAGGGGCAAAGGCTTTAATGGAGGATTTTCTCCCCTTGGTTTGCCCTATCCCCTGCTCTCCTTATCCCCATGGACTTTTATTCCTGTCTTGTACATACCCTTGGAGTCCAACCCTACAAGGAGCTGAAGCTTCTTCACTCTTGTGGACTCCAAAGATGTGGGAGACACCTAGTGTTTCCCAGGATACGATCTTTCCATTCTGATATGGGACTCCATATGAGAGCAGCAGGTTAGTAGCATCTTCTTCAGCTGTGTTGCACTTTGTACATGATCAGACCTCTCTTTGTGGGCAGCTGTAGCGTAGTGGTGTTGAGGGTGAGGGGTTCAGCACTGGAAGAGACAACCTAGAGAAGTTTTTAAGTGCAGGTTAGACAACTACCTGTCTAAGATGGTTTAGGCAGGGATCATAGAACCATAGAAAATTAGGGTTGGAAGGGACCTCTGGAGGTCATCTAGTCCAACCCCTGGCTCAAAACAGGACCATCCCCAACTAGATCATTCTAGCCAGGGCTTTATCTAGCTGGATCTTAAAACCATGCAAGGATGGCGATTCCACCTCCTCTCTAGGTAAACTGTTCCAGTGCTTCACTAGCCTCCTAGCGAGAGAGGTTTTCCTATTATCCAACCTAAACTTCCCTTGCTGCAACTTGAGACCATTGCTCCTTGTTCTGTCATCTACCCCCACTGAGAACAATCCAGCTCCATCCTCTTTGGACCCCCTTCAGGTAGTTGAAGGCTGTTATTAAATCCCCCTCAGTCTTCTCTTCTGCAGACTAAATAAGCCCAATTCCCTCAGCCTCTCATAAATCATGTGCCTCAGCCCCTGAACCATTTTTGTTGCCCTCCACTGGACTCTTTCCAACTTATCCGCATCTTTTCTATAGTGGGGGGCCCAAAACTGGATACAGTTCTTCAGATGTGGCCTCACCGATGTAGAATAGAGTGGAATAATTACTTCCCTCAATCTGCTAGCAATGCCTCCTACTAATGTAACCCAGTATGCCATTAGTTTTCTTGGCAGCAAAGGCACACTGGGACTCATATCCATCTTACTGTCCACTGTAACCCGCAGATACTTTTCTGCAGAGTTGCTGCTTAGCCAGTCAGTCCCCAATGTGTAGATGCACTTGGGACTGTTTCATCCTAAGTGCAGGGCTTTGCACATGTTGAACCTCATGTGATTCCTTTTGGTCCAATCCTCCAATTTGTCTAGGTCACATTGAATCCTAGCTCTATCTCCTAGTGTATTTACTACACCCACCAGCTTTGCCATCCATGAACTTCCTGAGGGTGCACTCTGTGCCATCTTCCATATTGTTAATGAAGATATTGAATATAACCAGCCCATGGACCAACTCCTGGGGCACTCCACTTGATAGCGGCTGCCAACTAGACATTGAGCCATTGATTGCTACCCTTTGAATCCAACAATCCAACCAGCTTTCTGTCCACCTTGGAGTCCTTTCATGCAACCCATACTTGGTCAGCTTGCTTGCAAGAATGTTGTGGGATACAGTATCAAAAGCCTTACTAAAGTTAAGGTCTGTCATGTCCACTGCTTTCCCTGCCTCCACAGAGTTATTTTGTAGAAGACAATCAGGTTGGTCAGGCATGACTTGCTCTTGGTGAATCCATGCTGACTGTTCCTAGTCACTGTCTCTTCCATGTGCTTAGAAATGGGTTCCTTGAGGATCTGCTTCATGATTTTTCCAGGGACTGAGGTGACGCTGACTGGTCTGTGGTTCCCTAGATCTTCCTCTTTCCCTTTCTTAAAGATGAGCACTGTTTTTGCTCTTTTCCAGTCGTCCAGGACCTCCCACAATTGTCACAAATGATCCTGCCTTGAGCAGGGGGTCGGCTAGATGTGACCTGAGGCTCTTTCCATCCCTGTTTTCTATTGACCCTGATTTTGGTGCATGTCTGATTGGGTATCAAAGTCAATTTTAAGTTCAGGCAGAAAATAACTTCAAAGCCATCCCTGCCTTTGCAGAAAGGATCAGGCTTGTCTGTAGCTCTGTCCTGTTAAGGGTCTTTGATGTGTTCTTTTCTGAGGTCCTTTCTTAAAGGTCCCCTGAGCATGTACAACTGGGAACCAGTTAGGGTTTAGGGGAAGGAGGGCAGCATGTACAGGCTTTCCCCCTGTGGCACTGGTGCAGTCCCACCGGATACCAGCCCTTTTATCTGCTGTCTTGGTTCAACTTACCCATACGTTTTGAATCTGATTCAGGCTGTCCCCTTCAAGGCTATCAAGGCAGTTAAATGGAGGGTTAACTAGCCCCATGTTTAGCCACTCCTTCAGAGAGTTCCCCTTTCCCTTTCCATGCTGAGTACAGAATATTCACATGGGTGAGAACACTGAAACGCTGGAAGCATTTTGTGTGGCTGTCGCAGATGTGCATTCACTGATGGCTTTGCACACAATGGTGGATCTATAGCAAGCCTGGATTTAACTTTCCTGTACTGGGTTTTCATTCCCCAAGGTCTGAGGAGCTGGGTATGTTGTAGAGCAGGGATTTTCAGCCTTTTAAAAGAAGTACCCTTTCTGGTGGCAGAGTGGGGGGGAGCCTTGCATGCTGCTGCCACCCGCCACATGTGTCTCCATGGGCTGATGATGGGCTTCGCACCCGGTAAATCACAAGCTGCCCATCAGCAGCTTGCAGAGTCGCATGTGTGACCAGCCGTGGGAAAGCAGTGCACAGTGGTACTATGGGGTGGTGGGTGGCAGCAGCATGGGGTGGTGGATGAGCTCCCCGCCCCGTGTCCGGCAGGTCAGGCAGCGCCTGTGCTGCCCACAGATGGGTGCTGCTGCCCTTGGACCACCCTCCCCCCCGACCCTGCTTCTGGGAGGTGGCAGTGCGTGGTGGTGAGAGGCAGTGCTCCATCCTCACCTGCCCACACACATCCTTTGGACCTTTCCAAGTACCCGTAGAGGTATGCGTACCCCCAGTTGGCAACCCCTGTTCTAGACTACAGTGCATAGCAGAAATCCCAAGCTAGCTCAGATGTTGGAAGTAGCCCAGCAGCATGACGCATCTTACAGTCTAATAATTTATCTGCAAGGAAAGGAGTGCCTGTGCAGCTCAGCTTCTGGTGGGCCAAGGTAGGTTGTGAACTGCAGGACTCTTAAGGATGGGAATGCTAGAGGGCAGCTGGTGGGCAGGCACCACCACCAAGACTTGTTTCTCTCTCCAGCTTTTATGTGCAGTTGTGTACTGGAGACTTGGTAGTTTGTCCAGTTGGCTCTTGCTGTGTTTGCAAAAAGCCTTGCTTCACTACTTAGTCCGTGTCCTGTAACTATCAAGTTCCATCCTGAGGCTACCATGTCTGTGTTCTCCCAGCGCTACTCACGTCGGGGGTAGTGCCCTGACTGGTGCTGAAGGCTGAATCCTGTGCGTTTGTCATGCTGCCTCACTACATCTCAGGGCTATGCCAAAGAGAGAGGTAATGAATGACTGAACCTTGAGGCAAGGTCCACTGCCTGCCCGTAAACAAGCCCAAAGCCAAAGGTTTGTGGAAAATCCCAAGCCAGGAGGTAGCAATTCCCAGCCTCCTCTGGCCATGGGGAGTGAATTAATGGAATGTCTCTAACTAGGAACTGCTGAGTGAATTCTTGTTTCTGACATGTTTTGTGTTTGTCCATGTTTGTCTCATATTCCCAGAAGAAAATAAAGTATGAAAATGAACGGGAACAAAATGGTGTCTGACATTGCTCCCTTTTCCATCTGTGGCAGGGGGAGGGATGGCTAAGGCTATGGGTATTGCTAGCATCAGCTGGGGGACATGTAACTATGGGAGTGGCTGTGCTGGTCATACAAGCCAAATCCACCTGAGAATCCAGCTCCAGCCACATGAACCAGAGAAAGTGGCTTGTGTGGTCAACATATAAAACTTCCTCTGCAGCCTCCGAACCTCTCTTTCTTGAGGGTCCCCCAGTGCTTGGCTGTGCCCAGTCTGCCCTAATGCCTCAACTGTCCTTCTCTAGCCAGCCTAGGCCATAAATTGGCTGGAATTGACCCTCTCAAAGCACAGTTCCTTTTGGAAGAGTGTGTAAAAATGGTCCCCGTTTACTCAGCAGCTCTGCTCTCTGGCACAGATAGGAAGGCCAGATGGGGCTTTTGTGATCATCAAGTCAGACCTCTTGTATTACACAGAAAGCCCTTGATAGAGGACCCCTTTCCTTGGCCAGAGTCCTGTGTTCAGCCTGAAGCTCTTAATAGAACAAGTCTTCTAGAAAGATATCCAGCCTTGATTTCTAGTTTCCAAGTGATGGAAAATCTGCCCTGCAAAGCTATAATTTGTGCATCCTGTTTTCAATGTGAACTTTGCAATGTCAGTGTCCAGCTATTTTTGCTTGCTTTGCTCTTACCTGCTAGCTTGTAGACTCTCAGTTGTCAGATTTCTGTAGAGGGTACTTCAGTTGAATTACCTCTTGACCTTTTCTCTGATAAACTAAATGGATCTTAGTCTCTTTCTATTAAGCAGATTTCTAGCCCACAAAAGTTTCTGGTGTCTTTCTTCTGAACTCTTTCCAGTTTTGTAAACGCCTGTTTTTAAGTGTAGACACCAGAATTTAACCAAATCTCCCAGTAGGTCTTGACCAGGTGTGAGCAAAATAGGGCCTGCTGGTCAGATGTGGCCCACCAAGGGATTTTATCTAGCCCATGGCAGCTCCTTTGGCCCCACCCAGCCTGGGGGAGGAGGGGGCAGCCCAAGCCATGGCACATGTGCAGCTGGACCTGGCATCCTGGCCCATCCACCATGCACCCACTGCTGGGGTTGTTGGATGGTACAGGCAGGTTCTCTATGGAAACTGGCACAGGACACCCACAGGCAGGGCATGCTTAGCCAGGTAGATGGGATGGGGCCATGGGCAGGCGGGGAGCAACGTCTGGGAGCAGGAAGGCCAGGGCTGGGATTGTAGGGCAGTGACAGCATGGGGTTAGAGGGCAGAGCTGCGATCCACTCTCCACACACCCCTGCAGTGGGTGCCAGTTCCACGAGCAGAAGCAAGTGGGGAATGGATCTCAACTCTGCCCTGGGCCCTGGACCCAAGCTGTCACCACCTCATGATCCTAGCCCTGCTCCCCTGTCCCATTCCTGGAAGATGCTCCCTGCCTGCCCACAGCCCCATCCCATCAGCCTGACTGAGCACACTCTGCCCAGGAGTCCTGGGCTGGTCTAGTAATCTACCATTGATTGAGAAGTCCTCAATTTACATCTTCAATGGCTGCCTTTTTTGCATGCATACCAGCCTCTGGCTTCTTTACTATTCACAGATTCACAGAAGTTTAGGGCTGGAATTCCTTCCATCCAGGAAAACCAACTGCAGATGCTTCCTCAGCCTGACGAAGGGTATTTATACTCGAAAGCTTGCTAAGAAGTTTTCCAATGGTTTGAGTTTGTCTAATAAAAGATAGATTTACACAAAGAACCTTGTCTGCCTATGTCCTTAGACCAACACGACTACAAACCTACACCTTAGTAAAGCTGATTCTCTCTTGTCTGTGCCTCAGAGAGACAGCCTGGCTTGGTCCTCGGATCCAGGGAGGAATTTTCAAGGCTAATGACTAGGAAACCGATGATAACTCTATTGGCAAACAAAGCAAGTTTACTTTGGGGTCTAGTCAGTCCCTCTCCCCTCCCACAGCCTCCTCCCCCTATGGTCTTTGGCACAGATAGGATTGCATAAATTGCCTGACTTTTCCTATTAGAAGTCCTTTGTTTCAGCTGCTTATAACTTCACCAAATTATAACATTTTGGGGGTATAATTTTCCATGCAGGTTGTCTGGCTCAGACTGAATGCATCTGGGTTGTGGGGGGATCTTTAATTAAAGTGGTTCAGTTAACTCTCAAAATTAGATTAAGAAATATGTTTCAGAGATATCCTTTTGCCCATATTAAAATAAATCTTACAACTGCAGTAGTGCACACAGTCTTTTGGGAAGAGTGGGAAGGAGTTTACAGAACAAGGGGATGGAGCGTGGGAGCAAGTGGGATATGAGGGTAAGAACTGGGGAAGGGTAGAGAGGTTGCCAAGAACTGGGGAAGAGTTGGAGAGCTTTATGGTTTCAGAAAGGAAAGGGGCAGGAGACCTGCAGTAGAGGTGGTTGGATAGGAGCACCATGGAAAGGTCAAGAGCAAAAAGAGAGCTGGATAGGAAATACTGAAGAACGGGGACAGATGGGAGCCAACTGGGGCAGAAGGATCCATAACTTCCTGGAATGGACCCTGGGAATCCTGGTCTCTGCATTCATAGATTTTATACACATCAGGGCTGGAAGGAGCCTCGGAGGATCAGCAGGTCCAGCCCTGCCCCAGGGGCAGGATGTCAGCTAGGGGCAAAGGATCCCAGCAAGATAAGTATCCAAATGGTTCTTAAAAGAGTCCAGAATAGGTGCTTGCACCACCTCTGGAGGGAGTCTATTGCAGGCCCTGAGGGCTCAGACAGTAAAGAAGATTTCCTTATGTCCAGCCTAAAACAGTTTTGGAGGAGTTTGTGACCATTGGTCCTTGTCCCTTGGGGTGCTCTGGTGAACAGATGTTCCCCCAAATCCTGATGCACACCCTTATAGGCTGCCACCAGGTCACCCCTGAGCCTGCATTTTTCTAGGCTGAAGAGTCCCATGGCTCTCAGCCTTTCTTCATAAGGCCTGTTCTCTTGCCCTATTCTCCGCTCAGCAAATACCTGTGGACCCACAAATGAAGTGCGTCTCAATCTCCTTCAGTGAGATTGTCTACACAGAGGGTGTGATCCTTCTGTTGCTATTGGTCACTCTAGTAGCTCATGTAGTAGAGGCCTGTCATGTCTGAACCCTGGCTGGTGGGACAAGTGGAGGTTAATATGATTCTGCCTGGTAAAAGTTCTTATTCCTAAATCTGCCAGTTTGGACATTTGCTGTACAAAAATACCTCAAATCCCCTCCAGGTCAGGAGGTTTCCTAAAAGTTAGGACATGTGGAAAAGCCAGGATTGAGGTTGGCTGGGCATAAGCATTGTGATGCAGTCTTTCCATGAAGACTATTTTACCCAGGAACCGTGCCTCACTGAGCACAAGGACGGACTGGCTCTGCAAATGAGTCAGGGTTGTTGTGTCCTCTATCTCTTTGCTTCTACTTTACTTGATACAAAAATTGGAAGGGGGCAATTAATGATAAAGGGGTTGGCAAGAGCAGGTCTCAGGGTTCAGTAAGATGTCACACAGGAACACTGGATCCTGTCCCTGCCTCTGCCCCAAGTCCCCGCTTGATGCTGCAACCTGTTACACTAAACATTGCACAGCTGATCACTAACAGTTCAGTGCACTTTCTAGGTGCCCAGCCTAATTTGCCGTAGATCTAGGTGCTTTCAGCAGCAATAGGAGTTGATTGGAGTCCTGCTGTGAATGTATGAACATGTGAAGTAGTCTGGAAAACACAGGCCGTCTCAAGCTGGGCACCAGAAATTAATGGCTATTTTAGAAAGTTTTGGCCCTTGCTGCTCTTGGCTTTCTGCCCCAGCTGTAAAATGATGGATATAATAAAGGGAGTATTTATGAAGCTAAATTACCTAGTGTATTATAAGAGTAATGCTGCACATCAGGAAGTACTTGGTATGGTGGTAAAATCAGGTTTACTAATGAAGCAGCAAATTAGGTGGGTTCAGTGCAGGGTTTGCAAAGAAAATAGTTAATGATCAGTGAGTGTCCTCCTGTGTTATTGGCTTTATTTATTAACATGAAATAACCTCGAGATGGAGAAGTCCTATGGCAAAAATGGTTGTATTCATACCATTCAACCCAGTAGGAACAGGAGTGGTGAATCAAAGCCACCCTGGTAGAGGTAAACCCAGTATTCACTGATTTCCAAGTGCCACCTTTCCTGTCTTCTCATGCAGGTGCTGGGCTGGGCAAAGAGTGGTGCCACAGGGCTAAGCTGCGTTACCCTCCACCCCAGCATGCTGGGTGGACATCAAGTCCATCCAGATCCATTCTGTTCCTCCACAGATACGTACCGAAGGGAACTTTGTGAGGGTGGCAGTGAGGGTCAGAGCAACACTAGGGGCCGGCATGCACAGGGCTGCCTGCCCTGCAGCACGTAGGGCTGTTTGTCATGTCAACGCTTTGTCTCACAGCTCAAGGATGGGTGAGGAGGAAAAGTCTGATTTCAACATCCCCTGTCAACAGCAGGCCTGAGGGTAAACAGTGGGGGGAAGGCCTGGGCTATCTCAGAGACTTGCTCTGTTTGCTTTCTGCAGATACCCAGCCAGGGGCTCAGGGAGCAGGCTGCCCAGCAGCAGAACACACACCCAACATGGGGGCGAAGAGGGCTCTGTGCTCCCCCTCGCCCCAGGCAGCGAGGGGCAAATGGTGGCAGGGGAGCTGGGATGTGCATGCCCTGTGCATGGCAGGGGAATGCTGCTCCTGCGCTGGGGTCTCAGCTGGACACAGCAGTCCTTCACTGGGCGATCCAGACTGAGCCCCTGATCACATCGAAAGTCACTTGGGGGCTGAGAGTCAAGGGTAGGCAACCCCTGGCATGAGTGCCAGAGTGTGTCACGCAAAGGCATTTTGCTTGGCATATGTGCCTCGGGGCAGATGGCAGGGAAGGGGGCAGGGCTGTGCAGCCACGACAAGGACTGGGCCCCTGGTGGCTCCCCTGCCCTCTACCACTCGCATGCTAACGTCTTACAAGTTGAGGCTGCAGCTGTTTTTGGCACTCTGTCCCAAAACGTTGCCAACCCCTGGGCTGAGTCATCAGGCCGCCCCGTGGCACTCTGCCATGGATGTGCTCTGAAACCCTTGGGTTAGTATAGACCTGAAGTAGTAGGCAAGATAGGTTTTGCCATGTGGGTCTGACAGGGCTCATGTAGGTGTGAGGATGGAGTATGGGACCAGGGCTTTCCCATTCTCTGGTAAAGGGAGTTTGACCTCCTCTATCACAAGTGGCTCCATTTCAGGGTCAGCAGATATTCCCCAAGTTACCTTCACTCTGCCCGTCACTCTTCGAGGAGGAGGGTGCAACGTCTGGTTGGTATTGCATGGGTGGCAATACCCACAGATTGGAAGCAGTGTCCTTGCTTTCTTCCTGGCCAGGCGGCTTGGCTCAGCCCTTCAGCTGTGGCTGTCATGGCTGCAGAAGGGAGAGTGGCAGGACAAGAGGACCGACCCCTTCCCATGTTACTGAGAACCGGGCTTGGGGTCAGCTGGAACGAAACTGCTGGACTATTGAACAAATGGCCGGCTTGTGTGATGCACCACCTGCACTCTCTGCCCCAACCCTTGCCTCAGTACTCTGGGCAGCAACTAAAAATAGTTTTCCAAAGTGTTCCTGGGCATGTGAGCGTGGCAGAACGGGAACTTGCTTGTGGTTCTCATTTATTAATGGGTGGCAACCCCTCAGCCCTGGACCAAGTTCTACCCTTGGTAGGAGGCCAGAAGGCCAAAGGCCAGAAAAACAGAAAAAGAGGGAGCAAGGGAATGCACTGATGGGGAATATCCTGGGGCCACAGCACCAGCCAGGGGTCATTTGTGCCACACTGACAGCAAGGGCGTGCGGCTGGTTAGCAGAGGTGCAGAAACCCCTATTTCTTGAGGGTCACAAAAGCTTACGTCTCTGATTTAGTTACTCTGTGAAGTGAATATCTACCCTGCCTTCTGCCTGACTTGAGCAGGGGTCGGGCTAGATGACCTCCCGAGGTCCCCTCCAACCCTAACTTTCTATGATGCTCCGATTCTATGACTTCAGACTAACCCACCTAACTACACCGTTGTCTGCTTTCGTTTGGCCAGGGCTCGCAGTGGGGGCTGTGGCAGCATCTGGAGGTTTGCAAGCGGGGAGGTGTGTGGCAGCGCTCTGGGCTGTGCTGAGCCTTGGGTGCGCGCCCCAAGTGTCCTGGTGCTGCATGCTTCACTGCAGCCCCCGCCAGCCCCTGCGCAGGAGGGGAAAGAATGCGAGCATGCCAGGGCCTGCTCTTCACAGGTCATCAATTAGTGATTAAAGTTCAGGCCGGGTGTAGCCTCCCTAACATAGCCACCAGCCACTCACAGGCACTGCCTTTATCTCAGTGCAAACAGTGCCTGGCAGCAAGTGATTCATCTAACTCGGTACCGGCCTGTTACTCAGTGACTACAGTTCAGCAGCCAGCAAGGCTGACTGCTTCAAAAGCAGGGGCTCAGAGCATGCCCTCGCCTTTCCTTCCAGGTCTGTCCACTCGCTACAAAGTCTGGCTGCCTGATCATCACAAGGAGAAGCTGAGCCCATGTTGTGCCTGGGGAGTGTGGGGTACGTCCATTTGCCCCTTGACCATCTGTTTTTCCTACAGCAGGAAAGCCAAGGCAAGAGGCCTGCTCAGACCTGAGGACAGAAAGAGCCCGCACACCTGGATTTTGTGACTGGCCAGTTTCAACTCCTGTGTCATTTGGATGAACTTCTCTTGATGCCCATTTCCCCCAGTGGGGAAGCTGAGTTGAACATCGCTCCTACAGCAGCCTGAAGTCACAACGATGGGTGTTAGGAGAGGCTGGAGCTAGAGCATAGGTAGCAACCCCTCTGCGTCCCAGGGCCAGGTGCAGAGCCCGGTCTGTGAGAACTAAGTGCCCCCCATCCCCCCGCCCGCCGTCTTGATGGATGTGCGCGCCAGAGAATGTGGGATTTGCTATGAAGCCTACAAGGTGCCTTCCAGGTGGCGGGTGCCCAAGCTGCTTTTGTGCCATCACTCCCTTTGCCTCTCCTGCCTCCGGAAGCTGGTCTGCCACAACAGGGCCTTCTCCTTCATCAGCTGCCCCTTCTGCAGAACAGTGACGCTGGTGCCAGAGCAGGGGCTGCAGGCTCTGAAGAATGACGAGGACATCCTGCGGGAGACGTCAGCCCAGGGCAGCCTGCCCGCCTCTGGTGCCTTGGCAGCCGAGCACAAGGCCCAGGGGGAGGAAGAGGAGGAGGAGGAGGAGGAAGAACCCCCCAGTGCGTCTGACTGTTCCTTGAGTGACTCCACGCTGTCCCTGGACATGGACTTTAACTATGTGACCCACTCATCCATCTTCACTGTCAGCAGCATGGTCCCTCCGAGCGCCATCCGGGTCCCAGCCAGCCCTGGGGCCTGGCATGGGTTCCACGTGCAGGAGGTGCAGAACACCTTCGTGGTGGGGCTCCCGAGCCGGGTGACGCCTGCGGACATTCAGCCACCCATCTCCTCAGTGGAGAATCTACGCCTGTGCTTCGCCGTGGGCATCATCATCCTCATTGTGTCCATCTTCTTCATGCTCGTCTTTCTCAAGTAGGCAAGGACTTTGGGAGGTGGACCAGGGATCAGGCTAACTCAGTGGGCTTGAGGAAAGCACAGACTGGGGTTTAAGCTGCAGAGATGGGCCTTTCCGGATGGACTGACTCTGCTGGGACTGGGATGCGAATCCTGCAGGAGCCCGGATGCTGCTTCTGCACATCTGAGCTGCCCTCCCCCCAGTAAAGACTCGCTGAGCCACGCAAGTGGTGTCCACTGGTCCTGAGGCTGTTACTGGGGCTTCACTGAGGGCAGAAGGGCTATATTCTGCCTTCAGCCATGGCAGCTGGCTAATGACGTGAGCCTTTGGGGATATAGGATTTGGTCTCTGGGTTGCTTTCTAATCCATGAGTGTTTGGAGATAGTATTTGCTTCCATGTGCGGGAAGCACCACACTGTACTTTACCATGGCTGGGTGATTGGATGTGGGGTCAGGCTAATGAGCTCTGTAGGACTGAATGCCCTGGTTGCTTTGGATGGGAAGTGCTGGGAGGGCAAGTTGTGAGAAAAGCAGAGAAAAGATCAAATTGGGCAGGTGTTCCCAGCTTGGCCCCAAAACCAAGCTACTCAGCATGACAGGCCTCTTGTGAAAAGGGTCATACACTCAAGGGTTGGGCCTACGGTAATCTGTTGTATCCCACGTGGATTTTACCAAATGGCCAGCTGCTCCCCTGTGAGTGGCAAGGCTTCTGCTCATCTGAAACACCTTGGGGGGAGTTTGTGTGGGGGAAATTGCTTGCCCAGCTAGCTTTGTCTCCTCTTTGCAGTGTCAGTAGTGCCAGCTTCACAGGTCCAAACACCAAGGTCTGGGCCTCCTAAAGCATAAGCTTTAAAAAGAATAATAAACCAAATATTGTTTTTTCTTTGCTGTCTGGTTTCTGTGCCTTCATGCTGTGCTTGGGTTAGCTTTTCAGGCAAGTACAAGGACTAAAACCTTTCTTTGCAACCGAAAGCCAAGAGTCTTGCTTAACTCCACATCCCCGGGAGCTGGAACTGAAAAGCAGTGCATCAGGCTGCAAAAATGCAGCTCTGGAGGCTTGAAAGCAGCTTTCCTCGGCTGTCTCCTATGGGCAGCTGCCACCCCATCCAGCTGGGTCTTGGTCCCAGCTCTGCCCTAAGCTCCCTGAGTGCTCTTGGGTGAATCACTCTGTGCCTCAGTTTCCCCTGCTATAGAACTGGGATAACGATGTTGCTCCACTTCGCATCATCCTGGGTCCCAACTCAGTGCAAATCCTTGTAAGTCCGAGTCTGCGCTGTTGGCAGTTCCTCCTCAAGAAGGAAGGCAGCAGCCACCATGTCATCGCCAGGGGGCCAAGTCCCATAGCAGTGCCTGGCCCAACACTCAAGCTGTATTCACTTGCTAGCTATTTGCAGGCCTTTCAGTAGTGGGGGAGCGGGCTCTAGAGGTCCTCTGTCTACTCCAGGTCCCGGCATTAAGGGGTGACCCTAGTGTTGCCTTCTTCAGCTTGAGCCACAGCATCATCCTTCCACTGGGGGTGTGTGTGTGCGCACGCATGTGTGCGCATGAGGACAGCATGGGCAGCATCCCACGAGTGTGGAATGGGTGCTCTCAGGGGCAAGCACAGCCAGCAGGAGTCAGGGTGGGGTCTTAGGGTCCTTGAGGTGCAAGTACCCAGCCTAGCTCCTGGAGAGTGAGGAAGGACTAGTGCGGAGTGAACCCAGCTGGAGGCCTGGCTAAACCCACAGGGAAAAGAGCAAGGGGCTGAGAGTGCCATGAAGGCCTTTGATGAGAACAGCATGTACGAGGAAGGGCAGCAGAGCTGCACCTGTAAGGGGCTGAAGTCACAGCTAATGTCTAGGATGGAGATTTGTTACCTGCAGTTCCCTGGTTAGCTTTTACTTTACACACAGTGACACATTTGCGGAGGCTTCCTCCAAGTCTAGTTACTGAGTCCACACCTTTCTTTACAAGCGCTTAACTAGCTTCAGGCAATGCACAATCAATGAACCCTAAGGTAAAAAAAAAATCTTGAGTGAAATGAAATGGTCACTGGTAGCCCAAATACCTTAAAAACCTCTGAGGGCCCCCTCCCATCAGGGTGTCAAGCAATTGGATCAGATTAACGGGACCTCAAGCCCTCATTCACATTAGATGGGTTTGTTCAAGGTGTTGCTGGGCTGAGGGCCAGGTTTTCCTGCCAGGCGTGTGTGCACAAGAGCAGTTCAGCTGAGACACCAACCTCTATTAATAGGGCTGGTGCAATTATTAGGCCCATTTGAAAGTAACTGTGGGGGAAAGTAGCTGGAGAGAAAATGTTAACAGGTAGTTGGGAACTTAAAAAGCATTGTCTTAGGCATTAAGCAAAAACCAAGCTCGCTGGTGGAGGGTGGTTAAGAGCTTCTCAGCCCTTCAAATCTCGAACTGTTTTGATTTGTAGTCCCTGAAGTTCAAGCAGCGTTGGAGGGGAGTGTGCTTTGCTCGGCAGCCCACCACTCTGGTGGAGGCACCGGCTCCCCCAGGACAGCCCTTCTCCAAGGGGGACGTCTCACACAGCTGCTCTAAAGGTTGGGCATCAGAGGGCTGAAAACGAGTCAAATGAAGCAACACTGGTGTGGCGAGGCCAACAGCAGCAGCTCTGAACCACCCCCATTCACCTCCTTGCCCAGCCCCCCAAAATGGTAGGGAGAGCTCTGGGAGCAAGGCTGGGGTAGAGCTCAAATGGCCCCTTGGAGGGACCTCCCAGGACAGCCAAAACACTGATTGTGTGCAAGACAAAGCAAAGGATGGCGTGCTTTCCTTGTGTCACTCTCCAGTTAGGGCTGCCTGTGATCATCACACAAAGCCTTTCACTGGTGAAATCTAAGACATCTGTGCTGCAAAC
The DNA here is from genome assembly GCA_030014935.1 of Caiman crocodilus. Lineage (NCBI taxonomy): Eukaryota > Metazoa > Chordata > Crocodylia > Alligatoridae > Caiman > Caiman crocodilus. Next base: position 8,882,633 of record JAGPOW010003310.1, read on the forward strand.
TAGGTGGGAAGATGGCTGTAACCCCCACTAGGGCCAGCCTAGGTCCTCAGGATCCAGAAAACTGGACTCAAGATGCACTGAAGGGAAAGCCCATAAGAGCGTCCTTGTAGAGAGAGAGCAAGCGAGCGAGCAAGCAAGCAGACAGAGGGGGCTGGGGGGGAAGAGAACATGGCAGAGTGAAATAGTTTAGCTTTTAAACTGCTGCCCTCTGGTCAGGCATTTCCCAAAGTCAAGTGTGAAGGCACTTCTGCCTTAGCAAGGATTCATGGCTCGCTCACAGATTGATGGAGCTCACATATTTGCCCAAGGGGGAGGAGGAGGGTCTGTCTCACAAGTAGCACGCAGAGCCTTGCGGCCAGAATAGACCCATTTCTGTCCCCCGGGTCTGTGCAAGCCACCACTCGGCCCATCTCAGGCAGATGGCAATTATTATTCCAGGTAAGCCCTAAACCCCATCTGCGTGCCATACCTGCAGCTTCATCCATGTTTCCAAATGGATAGGTTATGACTGTTGTATTAAGTGAGCTCTACCGGTATAGCACTACTGGTACACTTACAGCAAAGTGGGGGCTGTACTACCTCCCCAACACAACCTTCATCTGGCTCTAACAAACCTGCTCAGTGGTGGATGGATCTGACTGGGTGGCAAACAACCCCTGACTGCCACAGTACCATCCAAGGCAAATACCGCTCCTGGAGACAAGACTAGAGACCCCTTCTGCAGCTGCTGTGATGTAGGGCTCATAATGACTAAGGTCTTCCTACTGCCTTCTGCAGGAACTCAGCTATGGGAGCTAGGGAAACCCATGCCAGCACACAGCTACCAGCTTGAACCTGCTACACTGCCAGGGGAAACTCACTGTACCTCCCAAAACAAGCTTCCCCGTTTTTAGAAAGGGAAACGGTTCCACAATGAAGGTGTGTACAGGATTGAAGTGTCTTTGCTCCACCTCCATTAGCAGGCAGCCCCTACCACTGTTGGCAGGACTCTCCAAAAGAAGGAAAAACTATGGAAATTTCAGCTTCCTGGTAAACAGGATCAAGTCAAGTTGAGCCCTGCAAGGGAAAAGGCAGGAGGAATGGAAAGAACCTGATTAAAGCAAGGAAGGCTCAGTATTTTGTCACAGCTCTGAGTGCACTCCCTTTGCAACATGACCAGTGCTGGTAGTAATGCAGTATCTGCCTGTAGTGGATGAAGTTCACTCTGGGCAACTGCAGGACACGGCCTTTCTGACCTCAGCAAAGCCTACCTGGCAGCCTCAGGCCCAGAGGCTACCGCCCACGTGGCTCAGCCAGGTGGTAGTTGGAAATAGTCTATGTACAGGTAGAATCTAGGGCTCTGCAGCAGTCACAGCTCTGAGCACAGCTAACCCATGGGGGGTCCTCCTCATTCTTCACAGCCTGTTGGCTCCGCTTCAGCTCAGGTCACTGTTCTCCAGAAGACACTCACCTTTTCACCCTGCTGGAGACAAGAACCTGAAACTCAGATTTATCCACCCAGTGTCTCCCCTCTTGAAGGCACCATACCTAAATAAACCAAGCCTGAATAACCTCTGGTCAAGGCACAGTTTCTGAGCCAAGACGACTACTGTTATCACAGATTTGCAAAAAAAGGTGAGTGTCTGGGAGACTAATCTCAGGGCTTTCCACATTAAAAAGTGATCCAGTCAGAAAAATGATTTAAATAAAAATATATTTTCTGTAGGGGGGAAAAAAAAAAAAAAAAAAAGAGATTATGGTCTATTGTTGAGTGATTCTTAAGGGAATAATAACACCCCCCCCCAATGTAACTCAATCAATCAAATGACAACCTCTACTAGAACTGTCCAATTCCAAAAGAACTTTTAATTTAGCAGGATTTCATACCAACTTTTTTTGCTTTAAGTTTTCTGCAAACTGAAAAAAGAAATCTAGTCCTTTTCCTCCAACAGCTGTTTAGTACTTTTCATGTAGCAACCTCCAAGCTCCTTTCATTTCTCTTATGGTACAGAAAGGGAAAAAAAAAAAAAGACATCTGTTAGTGTTGTAAAATTTTTGCCAAACATGAACTAGTGATTTCAAGTCAAGTGCAAACCCACAGAGATGTGCTTACTTAGTTTAAAATACAGTTTAGCATCACATGCTAAATTGTTCATCTTAAGTGAGTTATGAAGCCTCCACACTCAGAGTTTGTACTGAGGCAATCAATCAGATATAGTGTCAATAGTCTTACATGCAAGTCTCACAAATAAGACTAAAAGAGCGCAGCAACTGAACTAATCTCAGAATATCACAGCCAGAAATGGACTCTTAAGACCTAGATTCCTAAACAGATAGTTCAAGTTGAAGTCTTTACTAAAGAAATGTGAAACTCTGAAGTCCTCCTCCCCAAGATTGGCCTCAGCTAGCTACAGGGAGTTAAAAGCCCACCTATTTTGCATCCAAACAGCCACCTTGAACACTTTTTACAGTCATAATTAAAATCCTTTTGAAGAACAGTTTGACTTAAGTTCAGGTAGTGCAACTACAAAGGGACATCCTTTTCCCCAAGATGCAGACGCCTTGCTTCCAAAGGAGGCTGGAGGGTCAGTTATAGGCTAGTGGGTGGGGAGTCTCTTAGGTTTAATGCCTTGCACCCACAGGGGCACTCCACTCACTTTTGTCAGGACATCTATGGTCACACCATTTGGGAGAGGTCTCTCTCTTTTGTAACTGCTAGGTCAAAAAAAAAAAAGCAGCCTTGAAGTTAATTTTAGTATTATTTTTTTTAAACAGATTGTCTTTTAAAAATCCTTTCCATTGACTAAATTCACTAACCCAGTGTAGATACAGCAGGAGTGGAGGGCTCAGTGGATTTCCCATGGTGATATTAGTTTACATTCTGCTCTGACGGGAATGAGCAAAGGGTGACTAAGGAATAGTTGTAGCACCAGCTCCTCTTGTATTCTGTGAATGGAGCTGGGGAGCTGGAGGCAGGAAGGTGCCATATTGCCTTAACTTCTAGAACTCACCATGTTAAGATAAGAAACAGCACTATTAAGTTCAGCAGACTTTCCATAAACGATTACAGCAACTGTGTCACTTCTCTACTCTGGATACAACTGGGTAGGTTCCAGTTTTGTAGCAGCTTCCTGAAAAAGGAGCCCATTTCTCCAAGAAGATGTATATAAAAAGAACAAGTGAAGTTGGTTTGATTCATTACTAAGCAATATTTACCATCATCTACATACATCAGCAACAAGTCAAAGTGGAGCCATTGAGATTGGGAAACAATTATTTAATTGCACTTTATTTTTCCAAGAAATGCAATGCAAATCTTCAGGGTTTATCGAAGACATGGCATGTGTTAGTTAGTGCTGCTTCCACAGTGGGACAGTGTCTACAGACACCTGACTAAGACCACACTTAGATGCATTTAGGCCATCACTGTGATAGCCATACAAGGGAAGTCCTAAATTATGATCTGGCTCTAAACATTTCTTCTGTACATTAACATGGGACTTTCTTGCTGAGAGCAAAGTATTAACCTTGAGTTAAGTTATGTGCTAAACATTTACACTTTAGTACATTAAGTTTGTAAACCAGCCAGTCCTACAATTTTAGAAGAGTTTAGTTACTAGTCACATTTCTATTCAATAGAGCAATGAGAATTTATTACATTGCTATCAATCACATTTTGAACTACATAAGTTACCTGCATTTTACAAAATGTGTGTTTCTTGGGATGCTTCCAGGTCAAACTGACTCAAAGAAGTTGTGGGAAAAAATATCAAGTGAGCACAGAACCTAATACCAGTGTAAAAAGAGTTTCTATTCCATTTGTAAAATTTAAGAGAAAATGTGTTTTTATAAGCATTTGTTCTCTCCCCTATAGTATCTGAAACTCAAAATACTAAAGGAGGGGGTTAGTGCAGAAGAACCTGGAAGTGAAAGCATGTAGAAACAGGACACGATTGATAATCTCCCAGATAAGTAAAAAGACAAGTCATTTTTCATTCTTTGTGTTTTGATTAGATTTAAAAAGTCTACTCCATTAACTCTAGGTATCTGGAGTGAACCAGGTTAAATTACACACCATTATATCCTAACCATTAAACAGTTAATTTATGCTACAACCCTGCCACCTGTGGCAGCAGAGAAAAAGGCACAGGAGACTGGCAACTGACTGCCCACAGTAAACTCCCTCCTCTTGTCTAGACAGGGAGTCCATTACCATTACGGTAGCTGTATGGCTGCTGCCGAATTCCCAGTGCAACCCAGTAAAAGAACAGACTCCTTGGGTTCACCAGCATCACAGGCAGGACCCACACATGTGAATGGAGAAATTTTGCTAACACTTCTCTGTTCAGAGTGGTGACAGTTACCTTTGGTGAGATTGTGAGGAAGGGCCAACAGCAAGGGGTTGTGTGGCTCAAGGGCCTCCTAGTACCATTTTGCAATGAGGATAAAAGGGGCAATCGTGACAAAAGTGTGCCTCAATAGCTCCAGCCACACCACTAACAAACCACAATGTGCAAGAGGTTAGCAGTCAACACTGGCCACAAAATTAATTTAATACTGCACAGAACTGGGAGAACAGAGGCCTGGTTTTGGTAAACAGAAGGCTTTTCTTTCTTCCAAAAGCCAGGGCTTTTGCTTGGGGATGGGAACAGATTAACAATGCTGCTCAAGCCTAATGGGATGAAAGATGATCCGTCTCAGGCTTTGCCTTCCGTTAGCCAGCATGCTGCCCCACTTTGTGGGGAACTGGGTTTTACTCAGTTCATACCACTCTGGACACACAGGGACATGACATAATCTTTCACTTGTCACTTATTTTAGTAGCGGAACTGCAGAGGATTCAACTTAAAATGGTAAGCACGTCAGAGGAGGCTTTGATAAAACATTTACTAGAAGTTACATCTCTGTTCTAGAGTGCTACTTTAGAGTACTCAGACCACAGCCTTCTAAAGCTAAGTGGAGCTGTAACAGCGCACAGCCTGTGCTCAGCAGCACCCGTTTGTGTTCTACCGTTCTGAATGTGCAACAGTTAAAGCTTGTATTCCTCTGACCCCTTGCTGTTTTCAGAAAGGCATACGCATGGTAGCTGCAGCTTGCAGTCAGGTTACAGAATCAGTATATTTTATTTCATAAGTTTTGAATTGCCATCTAACTGTTTGGTGAACATGTTTGTGAAGACACAGTGGAAAGTGCCTGTGATCAAGGATTTAGGCTGACAGCCCATAGATCTCTTTGGAATATTTGTAGGTTTAATATCAATTTGGGGAGAGAAGCAGAGACTTTTCTGTCCTATTCTTAAACACTCTCTGCAGACTTCCTTTCCTGAACCTGTTTACAAAGTTCATACTTGTGTATAAAAAGGTTACAATAAACAAATCAATGGTTCACACCAATAGGACAGCAATATGAACATGCAGTAAGACTTGTTGGCTCTTTCAGCTAGCCTTGGCCTATGGATGAGCTCATCAGGCCAGAGATCAGATCCAAATGACCAGCAGTGCTAATATAGTCATTTGCTTATGGATCCTGTCTGCAACACAGAGTTTGTCTGGTCTATTCCCATCTCAAGCATAAGCAGCTGGTAAGTGCAACGTGTGCTCAAGAAGAGGCCATATGCCAAAAGGAGGTTCACAGACTACTCTCAAATCTTCCAGCTTTTCATCCCAACCAGTCCAGGTCATCGTCGTCGTCGTCATCATCCCCAAAGAGTGGGGTTGGGGGAGGGCACCCTTTCAAGCTCTGGAAGAGCAACCAGAAAGCAGTGTTAGGTTACTTCTTTTCAGCAGTTCCCAAAAGGGTCTAGTTTCCAGACGGCTGTGTAAAGGAGTCACTGCAGACACTTTGGGAAGCAGCACCAAGAAACATCATAATTGACTGTCTTCCTCTACATGGCATGGTGGATCAAAGATGTTAGATCAGATGGGGAGAGGCTGAAATCCCAATAGAAAACTAGGGGACCTTAACATCTCCTACATTTTCCTTGTAGCAGAACCCCCTCAGTGGAGTCAGTTACAGCACCAGAGTTTTGAACCTGGTCATCTTAATACTTTCTTGGTGACAAGCCAGCAAACAGGAGGCTGTGGGTTGCTACTTTTGCCAATGCAGCTAATCCTTTACACACCTGTCCACAGGTTCAAGTGTGGACAGTTCCCAGTTGAGTCCCAAACTCTGGTCTCAACACAATTAATTTGGATTAACAAATGCAAAGGGCATCACAAGCAAAAATCTGAACTATGAAAAAGAAGAGAGAAAGGAATCCCTCATGCCTTGAAACTTCTTCCAAGAACAAGATGAATGGTTTCAATCATTTCAATGGTTACAGGAAACAAATCTCAATTCTTACCACTTCTTCCTCATCCTCCTCTTCAGGTGGAGCTCCAGGCTTTACTGATTTATGGGTTGTAGCTTTAAACAAGTCATTGCTGTCCTCAAAGAGGCTAGAAGAAGTTAAGGGATTAGAAGCAGCTAATTCTCAGGGTGGAACAGAAAGCCAAGATTGATTTGTCTGCACTTGAGAATAACTTCCAGACCCAGCACTCAGGCAACCTCACCTCAAGTTGCATGGCCACTGATGTCTGAACACTAATTGAGGCTATTGCAGTAGTGTAAAAGGGTACCTAGTCAGCCATAAAGATCAGGTATCAGAGAATTTTACAACCACTAGCTATTCCCAAGTTGGCAAAGGAATCTACCGATTCAGCTAGAAGCAGTCTAGAGGTCATTCACAAAGGACCCTGGTCATACTGCTTGCAGGGATGCACTAGAATTTAAGTCACTATCTTTTTTCAGTTTGTTCATTAGCGGTGGTGATAGTATATTCTAGACAAGGCTGGACATTGGCAGCATTTTAATAACTATTGTCCAGATGTGTAAGGTCACGCAATACTTAGATGGCTGGCCACTTTCTATAGCACAATGTCCTTACTGCTGGGGCAGCTGCACAAGCCACCAGCCAGTTGGTCCATTAACCCACCCATTTACATCTGCTGTGCACGAGCAAGAAACCAAAAAAGTTACCACAACCTACCTGGAATCCTTTTGCTTGGGGCTGGATTCCTGCTCTTGGGATTCTGTAGTTTCCTGGTCAGTCTTGGCTGGACCCTTCTCTGCGGTACTGGGTATTAAGTCAGAAACACTAGAATCCTTTTCAGAGCTGGCTTCATTTGGACTTTCGAGACAACTCCCTTCCTCTTTACTTTTCAGAGGAGAGGGCTCCAGTATGCTTACAGGCTCTTCTCCACTGTGCTCTGTACTTGGTATTTTCAAACACTTAGCCATTTCCACTGTTTTTGGATTAGTTTCTATAACAGGGAGATCTGGAATTTCTACCTGAGCAGATGCTCCTCTTGTGGGACTGCCTTGGAGGGCTATCCCAGTGGGAGCATCTGCCTGCCTTTGCTCATCTGATACAAAGTTCACATTCCCCTCATTTGCAAGCTGTCCAGGAACCAGCAACACTTGGTCAGGATTAGGTGCCTGAACCAATCTAGAGGAGGTTTGCTCTTCATGTGCCTCTACGATCTTCTCTTCTGATGCTGCACCACTCTGGGTCCCCTGCCTTCCTTCAGATCTGGGAGAGGCAGCAAGACCAGCTGACTCATGTGCGTGGTCAGACATCATGCTACCCACTGCTGCTTCCCTCACCTCAGTTATGCCCATACTGCTCTGTGCTAGATCATGCTGGACAGGGCTTTCATGGTCTTCTTTTGCTTTCAGTGGACTTTCCTGCTTCCTCTCTTCTGTTCTAGGTTCCTCCTCTTCACTGTTGCTTTCTCGCCTCTCTTGTTGTCTGTTGAGCAGCTGGAGAGTTACAGTCTGGAGAATCAAGTGAAGCCAGCAAGGAAGTATTATTACTAGAAATAAATTATTGTGCATAAATATAACAGCTGCCATTTAATTGAAGAAAAGGTAATTTTTTTTGATGCTCTGCAATATGGATGAGGATCATCCAGCCAGGTGCACTAACCGGGACTTTTCTGTCATCTCTGATGAGTCCAGGATAATAATATTGCTACTTTTAGCAGCTGAGTTAGACAGCTGCCTTCTGCAACAGAGCATGGATTTTATCCATCCTGACTTGGAGCACCCCTACAAGGCTATGATTTTTAAGTGGAAATACGGAACCTAGACAGTTGTGACTTAGCAAGTATGACCTGGGTGAAGTAAAATTAAACTCAGGTCTTGGACATATGTTTACACCGTAGCAAACAAGGAACAAGCCACACAACAAACACTTAGGTGCCTCAAACCCTGGGTAAACTTACCACAGGAGCAATCTGTAGTAAAGATACACCAGCTTAGTTAGGGGTGTGTGCTTTCATCCCAGGGTAGCCATGTGCTATAGGCAGAAGCTAGTATGTGCTCCCCTGCCATCTAGTGCTGCGTTGCTGTAATAACAGCTGCTGTAAGAAGGTGCTTTTGAAGAACTATTCAACTGTTGTAGGGGCTTGGGTTGTAGCCGTGTTAGTCTAAGGACATTGGCAGACAAGGTTCCTTGGGTGAATTTGATATCTTTTATTAGACCAACGCAAATGGTTGGAGAATAGTTATTAAGCAAGCTTTCGGGTTCAAAAACCCTTCGTCAGGTTAAGGAAGTTTCAGCAGTTGGTGCGTGCTCTTCCTGGAGGGAATGAACTGTTGGGATGCCAATATCATTTTTGTCAGTGTAAAGGTAATATTAATTACTTTAGTGTAACTGTCTTGTCCAGTTTCTCATCTCCCCATTCAGCTACCAGACAATACCATCTCCCATTACATACCACAGGCTGGAAGAGCAAAGGCACTTGCTGCCCCTCACTATCTGTACTTCCAACTAAACCAGGGTGCACTTCAGGAAAGTGGGAGATACCCAACCTTCCCCTCTGCCCAGACAGGCTGTCAAAAGCTGAGTCAGACAGATGTGTACCTGTCAAATTAGCTCACTGAAGAAAGGTTACTTTTCATCTCACAGCTGCTATCTTGTTTAGGACTGAGGTAGAACTCCCATAGGGTCAAAGGCTGTGTTTGAGCAGTCATCTGAGCTCCTTCAGCATCTGCAATTCCAACCCCCACCCTTTATTTTTTTTAAAGGGTCACAATTCAGCAAGTCTTTGTCCAATATCCGCTTTTCAATAATCCCAAATCTAGGTTGAGGGGTGCAATAGCAGCAGCAACTCGCATGGAATCTGAACAGGGGCAAGAACTAACATATAGTGGAAACTATTTCAGTCTTTAACTGTTGGAGTCATCATTCTCCAACAAAATAGTTGCCAAGAACTTGAGACTAATAATATGCAACCCTTGTCTGAGGGGACTTGAAAGTGACTAAAAAAAAAAAAGTCACCCCTAGCAGATCCAAGAGGGAAAAGCAGGTATGCTAGGACAAGGGGTTTTGGGGAGGGAATCTGGAATGTGCTGCTTTTTTTCTTTTTTATGGTAGTCAGCAAAAAATAGGACAGCAACTCAGTCCAAGCTGGGTGCCCTACCTCCAAAACACATTTTCACATGGATTCAACTCCTTACATGATGGCTTGCTCTGTCACTCGGTACTTTTTACATGACTTGTGCTCCATCTTTCTTAGCTTTATACAGATTTCAATCCTCTGTGCTTTTTAACCCACCTCCAATCTACTATCCTTTCAAAGCTCAATGAGGTTCTATCGAGAGCCTTGTCCTACATTCCATAGCAAGAAGCCTATGGATTTCCCTGTCCTTCTGCTGTATCTCTTCCCATAATTGTAATTTCCCCTTCTGTTCTAGAAAGTGACTACACTTCACACTTATGGACCTAGGCTAAAAAGACTGGATCTGTTTTGGCCACAGCCTCACTCTTGTATTAACAGCTCATAATTCATATCTGCTGTACCTTAATGGTGTTCATGACAACACCTAAAACAATTCTGCCACTGTAGGACTCCTCCAGCTCAAATTCACCTCGTAGAGACTGAAATACCCCATTCATGATCTTCTTTACCTGAGAAAGAAAGTGGAAAAATCAGTACCATTTCTAACACAAGACAAAACTCAGGACCACAGGCTTCTCCTTATGCAAGAAGAAGAAATACAGTTTTGTTTCAAGATTATGTATTTTTCATATCAAGTACTGTGGGTCTGGAAACTGGTTAAACACATGAAAGGTCTCAGGGGTGTAGGATGTGGCATACCAAGCATGCATACCAGCCTCTGGCTCCTTTACTATTCATTCCATACAAAAAGAGCACACACCAACTGCAGCTATTTTTCTCAGCCTGACAAAGTTTTAAAACCTGAAAGCTTGCTAAGCGAATTTTTTCCAATTATTTGAGTTGGTCTAAAAAAAGATATCAGATTTACCCAAAGAACCGTGTCTGAAACGCCTCAAGAATAAGCATGTATAATGGTTCAAGAAGAAAGGGGGATATAATTCCAAAGCCAGGATTCTCCCTCTTATTTAAGTTTTAATCTAGTATTAAGAGAGTAAAGCTTCATACCAAAAGTCCTATAAAGAAGGGAAGATTAGCAATACTCCACAAGATCTAGTCCTTAACTTTTGGTAGGTAAAACAAGACACTACAAGATTTTCAGTGGATAACCCTTCATCCACATAGAATAGAGATCTTTTCTGAAGAAGTCACATTGGCTTGTCTAACTCACTTCTTCTATGAAGTCTGCAGGCTGAGGCCTGTCTTGACCTCTCTCAAGCTCCTGGATGCGCTCTTCATATTGAGTCTTCAGGCTGGCAACATGGGCCTGCAGGGCTGCATACTGCCAGGAAGAAAAGGAAGTTAGACCTGCTCTACAGTAGCATTTCTCAACCCATGGGTCATGACACCCAAAAAATAATGACTTGCAAGAATATATGAAAGCATCAGGAACGAAACTTTAAAAACAGATTCTCCCTCAAAGGAGAAAAACGTGGGAAACCATAGGTTTCCCCTTGTAGGCTAGGAGAGTTCCAGCCTGAAAGGGGCAGCCGGGGGCCCCCTCTACCCCACACACCCACCCCTTGGCTGCACACACTGTGAAGGGGGGCAGGGGAGGCAGTGGGTCTGGAGTGAGGGGCACTAGGTTGGGACTGGCCAATATTTGCAAATGGGTCCTGGTACAAAACAGGTCGAGAACCACTGCTCTAAAGGACCTCACATTTTGCTGCCATTGTAGTCCAGATCTGAACAGTGGGCAGAAAGAGGGTTAGCAGCTGCAGTCCATTTACTGTCATGTCAAATATCTTTACAATGAATGAGTTTTAAATAAAAAGGGGTGTGCCTGTGTGCACACAGGTGGATCCCATCATTTGGCCCATAAGAATTACTGGAAGCAACATAAAGTTACCCTTTCCTACCACTGCTGTGCCTGCTCCTTTAAAAGGACAGATCCTGCTACTAGTAACTGCAAAAAGTTAACCTTCCTGTGCTCTCTTACCTTCTCACAGACAGGACCCAATTGTTCCAATTGCTCCTGGAATTCAGAGAGTTTCTGCTCCTCAGATTCTCTTGAGTGTTTTAGAGCAAGGAGCTGAAATAAATCAAAACCAGTTAAGTTTGCCATCCTCTTTCCATGTTTAAACCAGTCCCAGACCTTTCCTCACTTCAGAAGAATGAGTAGCAGTCAGCACAATAGTCCAAGGAATAGCTACGGCATTTATTTTACTAGCTAACTTTGGTCTGAAGTTGGCATGTCCCCTTCGTTGTGCAGAAAGCCTGCTAGTTTGATGACAACCCTCTACCTAAAAGTCCAACCAAACTGCAAGAGGATCCAAGTCTACAGAAATTCTGCAGCCACAGAGAACTGCAACTCTTCTGAGGAGTAGGAAATTGAAAGAATGAAGCACCCAGAGGTGGTAAGAGATTGTTTGTTTCATGATTTCCTAAAACACCAATCACAGCAACAGCACTAAGGTAAGGAGTGTGGTGGAGCAAGGAGTGTATGTACCAGCTGTGTTTGATTAGTAAGGGATGAAAGTTTACCTTCTCTTCCAGCTGGATGACCTTCTGCTGTTGAGAGTCTCTCTGTTCACACACCTCTCGATATTGTCGTAAGTGCTGCTCCTTGGCAGAGGCCAGCATGCGCTCACACTTGGCTTCCCACTGGGATTCCAGCTCCGTCTGGACAAGTGACAACTGCCCATGGAGGGAGAGACACTTGATGCTTACAGGCACACCCAAAAGCAGAGGATATTGTGGAATGGGGAAACCCTTGCATTTGTGTCTATCATTCCAGAGTTGGTAGTTCAAATCCTGAAGTATTTCCCCCTACCCACTTCCCTATGCAAAGCACAGTTTCAGCATCCATGTTCTCCATGGCTGTTCTGCATATCTGGCTCATATCTCAGCCCCTGGTCTCTCCATTTCCTGTGGCTCTGTGAAGGAGCCCCATTCACTTTTTCCTCCACCAAGAGGTAGAATATTAGTCAACTATCTTTTTTTTATCTCCCACTGACTTTTTAAATGGACCACCAATTTTCACTGCTTCCCTGGCTGCAGTAAAGATGAGAGACTCCTCTTAGTTTACTTCCAGAATTGTAAGTATTCTTTGATCAGTGTCACTTGGTCTGTCAGGCCAAGCAGAGGAAGTTTTGCTTCCATGAGAACATAGGTTGCTTCCATTTTCCTACAGACACACAAGAACCTGCTGCAGATCACAACCTACTGGTTGTAGTCAAATGCCTTCTTTTATGACTGCCTGGGTCACTTTTTTTTAATTGGACTCAACAGGAAGACTCCTAGAGCTGAAGGCAGAGCCCACAGACTAACACCATAGTTTAATGAATATGCAAAGGGGAGGCATTGGATACTAGGTGCTAGGCTATATTAGCCTCATTAAAAGTAAACCAGGAAGTGATTTATTTTACCCACTGAGTAAACAAAGTGTTCCTGTTAATTTCTTATCTAGAGTCAACTGAGCTTGAGTTACAAGTCATGTAAACCTATCTGCTAGAGAGTACCTCCTCACCTGCTCTGCTGCTGCTTGGTCAGTTGATGTCCGAGCCTTTTTCAGGAGCTGCCGAAGCTTGTCCAGTTCTTCCTGGTAGGATCTACGGATCTCATCCATCTCTTCCTCTGCTTGGCCTCTCTCCAGGAGGGACTTCTTTTTCCTCTCTGCAAGGTTCTGGAGCATACAGCATGGTATGTAAAGCAACCTGTTCTCTCCTTGGGCTCTGTACTTGCTACAGTGGGGGCTCTCACCAATGCAAATAAAATCTAGATATTAACTATCTTGTTGTTTAACTATTATATACTACCATTAATATATTAGGTGCTTTAAAACCATGGAGAGCTGTTCTCTAATCCAACATTGTATGCAATAGTTGGTAGGTGGACTTGCCATGTTGGAATTCACCTCATCTCAAGTGTCTGCACGCAAGAACACTGGGTTGCTTTCCAGCAGCCATATGGAATACTGCTGCATCTCCGACAGGCTGGTATTTGGGACATACCTTTTCCAAATTCTCCTTTTCTGCTTTCAGGTCTGCTAGTTCTTCCTCCAGCACCGTAACTTTCACCTCCAGCTGCCTACGGCTCTGCCTCTCTGCCTTGAATTTAGTCTGAGTGTCTTCAGAAATTTCTTGGAGTTCTGCAAAAAACACAATCTATTTTGGTTTCAGCACTATATTTCAAGCTTAATACACCTGAGGAAAAAGCTTACAGCATACAGCCAGATTAGAAAACAAAAGGATTTAGTGGCTGCACAGGGAAAACAGAACCTGATAAACCTCTTGTATGAGGGTAACCCCAATTTCTTTAAGTGGGATTATTGGATCTCCATATTATTTTCAAATCTAAAACCTTCTCACCACCAGTGAATGCACCAACACAGTTACAAAGGTTTAGTCATGTCTCAACAAGGGTCAGAAACCATCAACTCTTCATACATTTTTTCCTGGGCTCACTTCTTGGGCTAGCTTCTCAGAAGGTCTTACTGACCACCTTGCAATAGATGGTTTGTATATAGAGTCAAGCTTATATTTTACTGAGACTCCCAAGAGGCTTAGCTATCTTTGTGTGGCATTCCTTGGGCCTGAACCGAAGAAAAAAGGAACCAGATAGCTACCCCAGAAAGAGTTAAACATGTAGAGCTCACACAAAGGGAATAGCAGGAGAAAAAAATGCAGCTCAAATGAAACCATGCACACTGCAGGTTCAGTGCTCCTTGCCACAAAGCGGGGGTGAAGAGGAATAAACTGAACACAAATTTTCTAGAGCGGGTCAACTCCTTTCTGAGCCCCCTTCCCTCATATAATTTCAACTTCAATAGTCTTTCAATTAGAAAGGGGGCACTCTCTTACAAGTTTTCCTCATGGTACATTTCTAGGTCTTTCATGGAAGTGCTTGAGCACTCTGAATTCAGATGGTATGCACCCTGTGCAGATATTACGAAGTGCATTAGCTTGTTTACAGCAGTACTTGTAAAGTAAAAGTATAACTCGTCAGCTAAGATGGAGAGAAAGTGTTCAAACTAGCCAAGTTAAATGACCCAGAAAAAACAGGTTTAGTCTCTGTGATTAGCTACTTAGTGACTGTTAAATAAAATTACCATGTGACCCAAACATCTATCTGTGTACAAAGGACTACAATCTGATGCAATTTACTACAGAAGAACCAAACAAGTTGCCAAACAGATTCATCTGGACTTGGATAGCTGCTGTCCCATAATAACCAGCAAGGGGCTAAACACAAGGGGCATGGGTATTCTCCAATAATCTGAGCAAGGCCCCCAACCTGTGGAAATCAGGATGTCTTCCAACTTATACGAAGATCACCAGTACAAATTTAAAAATATTTTCTAAGCATCATAAACATGAAAAAAACTCAAGCATGTGATTTATTAAAATATCCTGATGCTGTAAAAATATTTGGGCACTGAATAAGAATGAGCAATGCCTCGTGGAGTTAAGTGGAAGACACATGGGAGCTAGCTGTTTTAAGGAGAAGTTTCTGGCCTAGAAAGGGTGGTTCAAGACTGTTGCTCAAAGCTACTCTAATCCTGCCACCCTGCTGCCAGAACAAGACTTGAACATTGGCTTGTGCACCTCTATTTTTTCACTGCCAGTTTTCAAACGTACTTTCTGTCAGGGAGCCTACCGAAGCCAAAGCAATCAGAAGTCACCCCAAGGGCTAATGAGGACAGGAGGGGGTGTGCATCTAACTCCCAAAAGCTGCCAAGAATGAATGTTTCATCTAAATACGATACATAAAGCCAGAACATTGTGCGTAGTTCTAGGATGGAATACTACCAATCCCTGAAGTATATCAAGTCCTTTGAGATAAGTGGTATATAAAGTTCAAGTTGTCTTTGTTGAAGTGCAGTCACTTGACCAACTTTCTGGTCTTCAGTAGTCTTTGGGAGAGCCTATCACTCAACGGATAAAACTTTAAAAAATAAATAAATAAATAAATAAATAAAAATCAAGCCCTGTGCCTTCTGGTGTACCTATTTAAACCTGTCTTAGCTCTGAAACCAAGAGTTTACATCTGGTAGGCTGAATGTTGCATAAGCTGGTACCCTTTGAGGCCACCCTAATATGTCCATGGATTGGCATCCAGCAGGAAAGCTAAGAACCGATTTGCCTATACAGCGAGAACTCCGTCTCTCAGCTCGGAACCGAAGGAGCCAAATGGGGAGCTATGTCATAGTAAACGCCTGGTCATACTTAGCAATGAAATCCACAGCCACTAAACTAGCTGTTGGTCACCCATCACCCACACAGTTGACCCTCAAACAGCAAACAAGGCTGTTACCTAAGCAATAGACCCAACCTCCCCAAGTCCTTACCAGCTAGCTGTGCTTGCAGTTTGTTGAGCTGCACCTCATGTCTCTCTGCTTCCTGCAGGGCTGAAGTCAGCTGGCTGCGCAGATCCATTTCCTTCTTCTGGTGAGCTGTCAGTTCCAACTGCAGGCGGGAGACCTGTGCTGTAGCAGCAGTCAACTCCTCTGCAATTTTCACCTGTAGCACAGAACCAGGGCGGAAGGCAAAGAAAAAAGCATATTAAGTACATGGAGTGCCTTTAGTGGTGTCTGAGAAGTGGATAGCTCACAGTGGATAGCTAATAAGATGCATGGGCCCACATTCATGCCTAGGTTGCATGAACCAGGTGGCAGGACCGCACCTCCATTAAAGATGGAACATTCACCAAATTATAGGCTCAATAATAAAATGTTGCACATTGATCCAATGTCCACAAGCATCCCTATACTAGCACTAGAAAAGACCTTCTGCCATCCTTTAGAACTTTGTGGACCCTATTTGAACACAGCTTCCCTGATTGTAGAGGATTCCCTATCTTAAGAGGGCTACCCAAAGCTGGCAAAGCCTCATCATCAAATCAGGTCGAGAGAAATCACTTTGGGTAGATATTTTCCATAGAAAGTTTACATTCACACACTGCTGAGGTACTTCCCCCAGGCAACTGCTTTTCAGGCTTGCCTGGTCAGTATCAGCTAAAAATGTGACTGCTCACATTAAACCTATGGAAAATAGTCCCTTTTGCCTAGGTATACACAGTTTCCTAGAGGACACAGATTAGGCACCAGGCTAGTAAGCTTACAACTTTGCAGTTCAGTCTATTCTAAAAAAAAACAAAAAACCAAATACCTGTCCTTCCTGGTTTATTACACAGGTGAAAGAGGAGAAATGAGTCTCCCATGGAGATAAAACTGTTTGGGATGGGCAGTTATCAGACAGATTATTTTGCTTAGAGATAACTTTTTTCTTCTACAACCAACCAGTCCTTGTAACATTAACGCTGAATGCATCCTTCACTTCCCTGTGGACAGTACACCATGCAAAGATACTCCTTGAACAGTGTCTGCATTATTGCATGCCCCTGACAGATTATTGTCAAGTGCTTACATCTGGATGCTAGCCAAGACAGTGACTCATAGAAAAAGACAGATACTAGTAAGGTTGTTAAAGAACTTGTTAAATCACACATTAAATGGATTCAGATCAAGAGATGAGAGATATTAATTCCAGCTCCAATTCTTGTGAAACAGGGCCAAAGTTCATAAAGGATATACTGCAGAGACAGACTGCCTGCCTCCAGAAGCCTTACTTATAGTAGGCCCCTATGTTATTCTCTTCAGTGCAGGGACAGTACTTTTTGGCAAGGGAAGAAATGGGAGTTAAATCCTTTTAGCCATTTGAATGGTGAAAGAATGGAGACTGGCTCATTTGGGGAGCTTAAATACAACAGCCCAAAGCATTTTTCAAGAAACTTTTCAAAATAGGAAAGTTTCACAGAAATAAGCCTGCTTTCCTGCTGCCTTGTGTAAGTTGCTAAGGGCGGCCTTTTTTCTTGAAATTTAGTTTCACGTGACAAATTTAACCACATACAGTGATGTTCTATTTAACATATAATTAAATTCTCAGTGCAAGGAATTCAGCTTTGCCCATATAGGCTTATTTTTTCCTTATTACATGAACACACATTCTGCCACTTGGGGGTGGAAATTATTCTGACTGTTGCATAACCAAGATGCATCTTAGAAATCCTCAGAAGTCACGGTAATGCTACTCTAAAGTACAAAACTGTCTTCCAGGTCCAAAGCAGAAATTCAAGAAAAGCAATTCTATGAGATACCTATGAGTAACCATCTAGCCCACAAGAAAGCTGGGCTAAAACTGCTTGGGACACAAATGACCTGTAGACTACGGGAAGGAAACCCCAATCATCTAGACAGTCAGTGGACACTCTGCCTCACCTGGTCCCAGCCCCGATCCACTGGCAGCATGTGCTGGGAAGAGAAAGCAGTGAGTGGAAACAAGAAGGGTTGAGAACACAAAATAGAATGGCAAAAGCATTAATCACTATTAGAACAGCTAAGTACTGCATTATAGGAATCCATGATGTTACAGGAGAAGCATTTAATTCATTTCCTGCAAGCTGCAAAAGCCTGAAGACAAAACAATAGTGAAGCCATTTTCAAAAAGCAAGACACTAAGCCCTTTCCAATGAAGCTCTATTTCATGCAATATGGTCCAATGAAATCAGCAGACTGGAAGCCAATAATGCCCACACTGTCTACTGTCATTGTTATCACTACACTATTACGATAAGAAGGAATATCACCAACTATGAAGCATGGTAAGGTTTAATTAAAAGCTATGACGTGCTCAGTAGGGCCAGGTAGAACTGTATTACTCAAGAAGTTACACATATACTGCTCCTCAGTGACTCTGTGCAGAGACCTGGGTCATACTAGAATATAGGGGCCTATTACCAATTTGTATACAAAGAGAGCAGAGAATCTGTGTGTTCTTCTACAATTCTCTCCTCTAGTCCTATTATTAAAACCTTCTCTGGAAATCTTTCTCCACTGCAAAAACTGAGATAGTGTACCACAGCAAACCAAAGATAGAAGAATACAAAAAAGAGAAGGGAAGCCAGAGCTTCCACTAATATAGCTGGCTAGTCCTTGAAATCAGGGAGCTCATCCAGGGCAAATCACGACTCCACTAGGAGATGCTGATCATCAGTAACTGCATCAGACAGAGCTTCAACGAAGGCAAGAACAAGGACAGATCCCTTGAAGAAGGTCTCTATTAAAAAAAAAAAGTAACTGATGACTTCAGTCTGTGAATAGTACCTGGTTGAAGCATCTTTCTGATTCTGTATGCTTTATTAGTTCTTGTTTGACCCGGTCTGTTGCTTGAGAAACCATCCCAGGGAGGCACCCTTTAAGCTTCAGGTAAAAATTTATCATAGCTTAAAAACAACTATGGTATCTATCTCTGACGAATGCTCCAAGTTATTGTTAGAGACAGGAGGGAAATACATTATGATTAAGCTTCATGTTTGGAAGGTTACATCAAGGGAGTGCAAACAGAGTTAGTTTGGTATAATTTTAAATTAAAAAATTTAAGTAGAAAAGATCATGAGATGACTCTCAACGCACAAAACTCTCCAAAAGTAGTGTACCAGAATGAGTTAGGACCTTACATCTGCTTCTTTATAGGTCAGAAAAAGAACACAGGTTTATTTATCTGGCTTTGAAGTTCTTAATGGTCTTTTCTATGCCGCTGCTATTAGAAGTGATTGATATTTACCTTCTAAAGATACTACTATTTCTCCATTACATTTCAGTAGCTGCTATTAAGATCTCTCAAGGGTAAACCATTCTGCTGACACAGACTAGATTACATGAATGCTTAGCCAAACCCAAACTTTTTAAGTAGAAAGCAGCTTCTCAAGTAACTGCAGGACAATGAAGTAGTCAGCATGCACTGTGAAGTAGTCAAGGCCCTGCTAATGTAAAGCACCTTTTACCCCAATTTAAAAGAGTTCCTAAATTATGACAGCATTAAGCCCTACAGAAAAAGAAATGTAAATGATGTAGTAATGGGGTCCCTATACACAGGATTACAGCAAACCTAGTGGTAACATTTTTTAAATTTGCTCTTCTAAAGGCACTTCCGATTTTCTGCTGATTATGTCAGGGATCATCTGCTACTTGTGCACCAGATGTACTTGAAAGCCCTCTTTACAACCACAGTCAAAGTTCTACACTTCTGCTCACTGCCTGGCTAGTTTTACCTTCTCCTGTTCTGCATGCAACACTCTTGCCTGTGTGCTCTCATTTGTTGTTTGCAGTGAGTTGTTTCTTTTCTCCATCAGCAGGTTGCTCTGTTCAACACACCTGAGAAGGTGAAATGAGTGCCATGAGCACATACACAAGAAGAGGATTTGAAATGAAAGCCCCTGACACAGGAAAGTCTTTCTTACAAAGCCTCCCCCCTCAAAGGAGTAAGTTCCAGAATAATTTTGTGTTCCAGTATTCTCTCCTGCCCAGGGCAGAGGGTCAGACTTAATGATCTACTTAGGTTCCTTCCAACACTACATCTATGAAATGTCTTAAATACAAATGCATCTGGACTTTGGAAGGAGTATGATGAATCTGTAGTTAGGGATGGATGAGCTCATTAGGACATCTGCTCTATCGTTCCCCATTGCAGCAGTGCTCCTGAAGCACAATTAGATGTTTGACAGCCCGAGCAACAAAGCTTTCACTACCTTCCTTGGGAGACTAATCTTCTCTGAAGGCCCTTAATGGGATTTGCATGAACACTGACAGTACCTACTCCAGTCGAGTGGAAGAGGTTACAGAAGGATAGGCAAGAGCATTTTGTACTGGAGGACCTTCCTTTCAGTTAAGTCAACAGCAGATATACCATTCAGCAACCAGATCATTAGGTCTGAGGTCTACAGCTAGGGGTCTACTGAAGTCAAAGCAGCTGCCCATTGATTTGCCGCAAGGGGGCATCTGGCACACAGCCCATTCCCCATCTCCTCCCGGCAGGCTGCACAGCTGGACAGTGACCACAAGGGCTGCTGGCTTCCTAGAGGGAGCCAGCATTTTAATTTTCAGTGAGTTTTCTTTTCTCCTCCCCCACAGAGCCAACCAAAAGCACAATTTCGATAGGTCCACCTATAGTGGACGATAACCGTATCTTTCCTACAGCTCACCTCTGATTCCGTGCAATCAGTTCGCTGATCTTCTCGTTCTGCTCCTCAATCCGGTTGCTCTTCTCAAATATCTCCTGCTTCAACCTCTCATTTTCCTAAAAATGCAACAGTGTTGAAAGCGCCATTTTGTTTGGAATATCCTAGAGAATGTTGCCTATAGCTGGCTTCTTCATTATCAGAATGAATTCGAAATAATGGTTGTTTGGAAGAGCTGGCAAGGTTAGCCTAGAACAAAAACTACCCTCACCTGAATGATGCGCTGGATATTGCTCATGATCATGGATGTTTCCATAGTAACTGAGGAAATGCTGGGCAGTAGCAAATTGTTACCAGTGTTTTGTTTCTGTAACTCCTCCACCTGTGGATAAGTCATTAAAACCATACTTCAGTGGAGTATTCAGCAATGGAATAGTCAGATGTCTCTACACAAGGAACCCTTTCAGCCAACTAACTGGTTCCACACAATGACTTGGAGCGACCATAGAATATGCATGAAGAGCTGGAATGCAAAGCATTATACGAAGGTTAAGAAAAGAGCTCTTTCTCCACAAATTATCCTGAAATAACATACCTTTTTATATCAGTCCAATCATTCTGAGGTAGTTAGCTATAAGGGTGGAATTTTCATTAAGTTACCATATCATTTACAAGCTAAATGCAGCACCTTAAAACTCTTCAACAGAGGATTTCTGAGACTGCTGCTTGCACTCCCACCAAGCATATTATCTCTCTGCTTTACATCAGGTCTCTTTACCTTGGTAGCTAGATGATCCATTTTATCAGCTACTTTGCTAACAGCCATTCGGATTTCAGTGTTTTGCTGTCGAGCTTCTGTCATTAAGAAGGAAGTAATGTCTCCAGATGCTAGAATGGAAAGGGGGGAGATTATCAGTTAAGGGTGGCAAAAAAACTACCACACACAAGCAGAAGCATCAGCAAGGATCAGCAGTTCAAAACCCGCTGCCTACAATGGGGAACTTCTTCCTAAAAGCCAGAGGTTAAGGTAATTGGAAAGGTAGAAGGGTATGCTAATTGCTTTGAGTGGCAGAGGTCTGGTCTATAGCTGCAAGAATCTAATTGGGCTCAATTACACAGAAAGGAAAAATCCCATTTGGTTACATCTTTTACATCTACAGACCAGGATGATAGTTACATTTCAGCCACTGCAAGACAACCAAGGCAGTAAAGTAATTTTAAATTATACTGAAGGCCAGCTAGCCATGTATGCACTTTGGAATAAGTCTAAGAAGATTTTCTGCACTTATTCCAATTTCTTTTGCTAGACTTCTTCAGGGTTTGGGCAAAAACGTACACTCTCAGGAACATGCTCTGACATTAAAAAGAAAATAGTATAAAGTAAGTACTCTAGACAGGACAGCTATATGGCTGCTTCAAATCTTGTGCAGATACTCACTAGAAAACTGTTTGTAACATACCAGCGCAGGCATTAGTTTTCATATAGTTCAGGCATATTTTCCTGACTTACCTTGGAAAGGTGCTGGATACATTTGTCCTACAGGCTGGAGTTGAGAAGCAGCAGCAGCAGTTTGCTGATAGGTAAATGGCATTCCAGCATATGGCTAAGGAAAGTCAAGAGTGAACAGATGTCACTTGACATTGTCTCTCTCAAGGAGTTTCATGCACTTATTTCTCATGTCAAGCAAAATGGGAAGGAAAGAGAAGCTCACTGCAGAGGGCAGAGTCTTGGGAGCCATCTTGAATAACTGTGGCTGCTAAGGGAAAAAGAATGTCAAGTCCACCCTCTTCTTCCATCTTATTTAGTTCTGAACAATACAACATGCAGAAGCCATATGCCACAGGAAAAAGTTAAATGATCTGAACAATTTGGTGTCAAATTCTGTTAATTCTGTATTTATTTTTTATTCCTGGTTATCAGGAATTGACCTTTTCATTCATTTGAAGAATACTCCTAGAGGAAAGCTTGTGTGTACATGAGAACCAGGCAGAGTCCTCCTCATAGGAAGGTATACCAGGGGCCTTGTCTAGCCTAGTGCATAGTCTAGAACAGGAGTGGACAATTTTTTTGGGCAGAGGGCCGCTTACTGAGTTTCGGCAAGCTATCAAGGGCCACATGGACTGGCAGCCCAGGGCAGATAAATATTAATTTTCTAAATTTTTTAGGGGCCCTATGGGCCACATCCAGCCCCCGGGCCACATTTTGCCCACCCATGGTCTAGAAGCAGGGGCGGGTAAAGTTTAGCCCGTGGGCTGGATCTGGCTGACAGTGGATTCCAATTCCCAGCAGCCCCTGCCCACATGGATGGGGCAGGTCTCCATGGAGACCCAGCCACAGCTGTGCTGTGACAGCATGAAGCTGGGGTTGCCATGGAGACTGGCCCCAGCCATAGAATCATAGAAGTAGGGTTGGAAGGGACCTTGTAGATCTTCAAGTTGGAGCCCCTGCCTGGGCAGGAGGGGAAATGGGCTTATGCTGGCAGGGCAGGGCAGGTGGCTGCTCCGGAGCTGCTGGGATCTCGCAGTGGGGGTAAGTTGGTTGGGGCCAGGGCAGAGCTGTGATCTGCAGTCTGCATGCTCTGGGCAGGGGTGCGCAGGCAGCAGATTGCAGCTCTGCCCTGGCTCCTTGCAGTAGTAACAATACGGTCTCGAGCTGGGGCAGAGCCATGATCCACTGCCTGCATGCCCCTGCCTGGAGCATGCGGACTGCTGATCATGGCTCTACCCTGACTGTGACCAAGCTGCACCCGCCGCAAGATCCCACCAGTTCCAGAGCAGCCCCCTACCTTGTCCTGCTAGCGCAGCTGGGGCTGGTCTCTATGGCAATCCCAGCCTTGCTATCACAGCACAGCTGCAGCTGAGGTCTCCATGGAGGCCAGCCCCAGCCATGCAGGCAAGGACTGCTGTGAAATGGAGTCCAGTTGCTGGCTGGATCCACTATTATGTCCACCCCAGGTTTAGAGAATGAAGTGTGTGCATTAAATCAAAACTCAATGTAAGCAATACACATTTAGTACATAGCACTTTCAGTCCAGTGGTATCCCATCAGTTTCAAAGCTTTTAACAGCAGTCTTTGACAATACCTTTCCCTTCATCATTTTTGGCATTACTTATTATGCAGCTAATGGAAGCACTGTTATATTAAGGAGATGGTAGAGATGAAAGATTCTGTGCGCTTCATCAGTTTATGCATTTAACCAAGGTGGAGAGAACTGATGCTTGTTACAATGTAAGCAACAGATAAAAACTAACCAGCACACCAACAGCTGAAACTTCCTTAGCCTGACAAAGGGTTTTTGAACCCAAAAGCTTGCTTAATACATATTCTCCAACTATTTGGGTCGGTCTAATAAAAGATATCAAATTCACCCAAGGAACCTTGTCTGCCTATAGATAAAAACTGGGATTGTATTATGCCAGTGCTGCTCAACCATCTTGGCTGGCAGGCCAGATGGGCAACATCCAGTCCACCAGCAGGCTGGACCTGGATGGTGGTCCCGAATTGGCACAGGGAAATTGCAGCAAATCCCCATGTGGCCTTGTAGAATGGAAAGAATAGGGGGAGGGTGTGGCTCAGCCCCACAGGGACAAAAGGCATGGCCTAGTCCCAACCCAGCCCCATGGTGGGGAAGGGGCATAGTCTGGCCCCAACCTGTTACATAGGACTTGGAGTTTGGGAATTTGGTAGTGGAGAGGGGGTGGCTGTATTTACGGCCACTGTTCCCCTTCCGCCAAATTTCTTGCTCTGTAGCGAGCCCTGCAGGCTGTATACCTATGGCTCTGCAGGCTGCATTTGGCGTGTGGATCAGAGGTTGAGCACCCCTGTATTTGCAATTAAATTAATATTATGCACTTGGTTAATAAGCGAAACACTGGGTAATCAGGATTTAGCCGTGGCTCTTTTACTGTCCTTTTGTGCACAGGTTCTTAGAAGTTTTGCAGCTGCCACTACACTAATTATGAAGAAATCCTTTTGTTTGGTAATTGCTTTAGTTACTAGTGCTAACTTCCACAGAGAACGGGAACATTAAATATGAATAAAAACATCAAGATAAGCCACCTCAGGCATGGAGGGTTCAGCAGGACAAGACTCACATTCTTATCCTTCATTATAGTTGTGGAGTTCTTGCTCCCAGAAGTGAACAGCATATAGCTGTGGCAAGCGCTGCCACTAGAGGTACTAGTGGTCTTCACAAAGTTGACTTCAGTACCTGAAAGCTCTGTGCATTTCCAGGGACAGCTGGATGGGAATGGAGGGTGGCAGGCATTAAGGCAGCCGAAGGTGCTTGAAGGCCAGTGACAGCTGGCTGAAGTACTGAAAAGAAACAAGATATTCAGCTTAGTATGCCACTCTGATACCAACAGGTTACTTTAGCTGCTCAAGTAACATAAAGCATGTAGTGGTCCCATACACTGAAGTCAATTATAGTCACTAGGCAGACCAAGAATAATCCAAGCTGTCAACTCTCCTGTCTAAATGAAACCCAGGTAAGAAATAATCAAAGACCACAATCATCACAAAGTTCACTGCAATGTTGCCCTGAAGTTGAGTTCACAAGAGTGGTGAACTTTTAACCCAAGCTGCCAGCTTAAGGAGAAGCATGAGTGTAAACCTCTCTCAAGTGCACATAGCTAGCTAGCAGACTATCATTGTGCCATAAGGATGCAGAGAGACTCCACTCGAGTGTTGCTTCCTTGTCTGTCCTTTTTGGGCGCAAATCTGTTTCCAGGAGCACAAAGCAACAAAGGATGTATCCCCAGCATCTCAGTGACAGCACAAATGCATGCGATATCTGTACATACATGGCACCTCAAGTGCTACTTTGCAGCATGACTACACTTTCTCCAGTCTTGAGCAGTAACAGGAAGGATGACCACTTGTATGACTTCATAATGAAGACAGGTCTCTTGAGCCAAAAGATGAGAGAGTAAGACAGGCTCATTAGGAACTGAAAAACCCCCATTCAGGCATCAGGTGCTTAATAACAGTTGGTCTACTCAGAAGTACAGTTTCCATTACTCATGCCCAAGCAGGAGAAACATGTTACCTTGTGGTGTGATTGGAGGCAGTACTGCATGAGCTGGCTGCGAAGACTGTCTCATGGGGGATGAAGCCACTGGCTGTGCTATTCCTCTCAGTGTATTTGGGTCCTAAAACATTTCCAGATCGTCAGTCAATTTCTGAGCTAGCAACTAAGCCAAGAGTTTGGATGCAAAATCATTTAACAACAGACAGCAACATAATGACCCCATTTAAACCCAGAAAATTTAAGCTAGTTAAGAATGCTAGAAGCATCATATAGAATTGAGCTTCAAAGTTCCCATCACATACAATGAGTCCCAAACCTTAACAAAGGCAGACAGAGCTGCAGCTCTCACACAGGTTATTTTCAAACTATACATTAGGAAGAATGACTGACTACTAATTCACCTCTATTTCTGAGTCACTGGAGTCTAGCTGGGCACCGGCTGTCCCAGCAAGGAAAGGTAGCATAGGCTGTCCCATTTTAGCCATCCGAGAGATTAGTTTCGCTTTTGCTATATCAGGATTCTAGAAGAGACGTATGCAATTAGTTTTACTCAGTACTTTATCTCAGGCTTGCATTGCTCTCCTAATACTAGCCCTGACTACTGTGGCTCTATAAGGGCCCTAATTCACAGACAGGCTTGCTAACTTAGTGAGGAGGGCTTTAAACTAGGTTTGCCAGGGGAATGGAGACCAAAGCCCTAAGGTAAGTGGGGAAGTGGGTGACCTGGAGGAAGAGCAAGCAGGAGGGGGCAAACAGGGGAGGTGTTCTCATTCTTCCTGAGAAATTAGGACAATTGAGTGGTTGCTTTACTTGCTTTCGGTGCCTGTAAACAAACGTACAGAGCCTGGGAAATGAGCAGGAAGAACTGGAAGTCCTTGCACAGTCACAAACCTATGATATGACTGGAATAACAGAGACTTGATGGGAGCTCATATGATTGGAGCACTGTCATGGATGGGTATAATAAACTGTTCAATAAGGACATCCAGGAGGAAAAAGGAGGAAGAGTTGCACTTCACGTTAAAGGACATATGGCTGCTCAGAGTTCCAGTCAGGACTGTCAAAAGTCTCTGGGTTAGAGTCAAAGGATAGAGTAACAAGGGTGATGCCATGGTGGAGGTCTGCTATAGACCACCAAACCAGAATGAAGTGGTGGATGAAGCTTTCTTCAAAACAGCAAGCAGAAGTTTCCCTGATCACAACCCCTGGTTCTCATGGGAGACTTTAATCATCCTGACACATGGGCGACTGGTGCCTTCTGAGTTGGGGGGGTATTTGCCCCCCCAGCAGCCAGTCAGCAACTGGAGGGGGGGTCCCCCATGGCTGATCACACCAACTGGGTCAGGGGGAGTGGCTCCCCCCATGACCAGTCATGCATGCAGATCTGGAAGCAGTGCTCTGTCTAAACTGGCTCTAAGAGGGAACGTTGCCCAGCAATGCCAGCGGCATGCCTGGAAGGGCCAGGGATGCACCTGGAAGGGCCAGTGGCATTTTTCCTAGTGCCCCCACTCTCAGGGAGGGGGCACTAGAGCTCTTGCCTGTTTTCCCTGCCTAAGCAGGGAATGCTGCCGTGAGGGGGTGCACCAGCGCTCTCAGAGGGTGCACGTGCACCCCTGTATACTCCTTATGCATCTCCACTGCCCTGACATCTGCTGGGAGGGAAATACAGCAGTGTGCAAGCAATCAAGGATGTTTTTGGAGAGTAACGGTGGCAACTTGCTGGTGCAAGTGCTGGAGTGGCCAACTAGGGCCGTGCTCTTCTTGACCTGCTGCTCACAAACAAGGAAGAAATGGTGGGGAATGTACTAGTAGATGGCAACTAGGGCAGCAGTGATCACAAGATGATTGAGTTAAAGATCCTGAGGAAAGGAAGGATGGAGAACAGCGGAATTAGAACCTTGGACTTCAGAAAAAGCAAACTTCAACTTGCCCAGGAAACTCATGGGCAGGATCCCATGGGAAGCCAGTCTGAGGGGGAGAGGAGTCCAGAAGAGCAGGCTGTACTTTAAAGAAGCCTTATTGAGAGTGCAGGAATAAACCATCCCAATGTGCAGGAAGACTAACAAGAGGGGCAGAAGACCAACTTGGCCGAGAAAGGAACTCTTCAGTAAACTAAATCACAAAAAGGAAGCTCTGACAAACAACCGGGGAGGAGTATGAGAGTATTGCTCTGGCATGCAGGTATGAAGTCAGGAAGGCAAAAGCACAATTGGACTTGCAGCTAGCAAGGGATGTGAAGGGGAACAAGAAGGGCTTCTACAAGTATGTCGGCAGCAAAAGGAGGATTGTGGAAAGTGTGTGTCGCTTACTGAGTGGAGAAGACAGCCTAGTGATGCTGAATAGGCTGACATGCTCAATGCCTTTTTCACCTCGGTCTTCAAAGACAAGGTCAGTTCCCAGACTACTGAACCTAGCAGCAGAGTTTGGGAAGGAGGTGAGTAGCCAGAAGTGGTAAAAGAACAGGTTAGGGACTAGTTAGAAAAGCTGAACATTTACAAGTCCATGGGGCTGGACAGAATGCACACAAGGGTGCTAAGGGAGTTGGCTGATTGCAGAGCTGTTGGCCATCATCTTTGAAAACTCATGGTAATCAGGAGACATTCTGGATGACTGGTGAAGGGCAAACATAGTGCCCATATTTAAGAAAGGGAAAAAGGAAGATCCAGGAAACTACAGATCAGTCAGCTCACCTCAGTCCCCAGAAAAATCATGGAGAAGATCCTCAAGGAATCCATTTCTAAGCACTTGGAGAAAGTGGTGGTTACTATTGGGAACAGTCAGCATGGATTCACTAAGGGCAAGTCATGCCTGACGAACCCAATTGCCTCCTGTGATGAGATGACTGGCTCTGTGCAGGTGCAGAGACCACTAGATGTGATATACCTTGATTTTAGCAAGGCTTTTGGATACAGTCTCCCACAACATACTTGCAGGGAAGCTAAGAAAGTACAGGCTGAATGAATGGACTGTAAGATGGAAAGAAAAGTGCCTGGAGCATTGGGCTCAGAGGGTAGTAACCAATGACTTGATGTCTAGTTCCTCAGTCGGTATCAAGTGGAGTGCTCCAGGGATTGGTCCTGAGGCCAGTTTTGTTTAATACTTTCATCAGCATCCTGGCAGATGGCATAGAGTGCACCCTCAGCAAGTCTGCAGATGACACCAAACTGGGGGGAGTAGTGAATATGCTGGAGAGTAGGGCTAGGATTCAGAGTGACCTAGGCAAATTGGAGGATTGGGCCAAAAGAAATTCTGTGAGGTTTAACAAGGACAAGTGCAAAGTCCTGGGCTTAGGACAGAACAATCTCATGCACCAGTACAGGCTTGGGGATGACTGACCTGGCAGCAGCTTTGCAGAAAAGGATCATGGGTTACAGCAGACAATATAGTGAACATGAGCCAACAGTGTGCTCCTCTTGCCAAGGCTAATGGCATACTGGGCTGCATTGGTAGGTGTGTTGCCAGCAGGTCAAGGGAAATGATTATTCCCCTCTATTCAGCACTGGTGAGGCCATATCTGGAGTACTGGGTTTAGTTTTGGCCCCCCACTATAGAAAGGATGTAGACAAACTGGACAGAGTCCAGCAGAGGGCAACAACAGAGTCCAGCAGGGCTGGGGCACATGACTTATGAGGAGAGGCTGAGGGATCTGGGCTTATTTAGTCTAGAGAAGAGAAGACAGAGGGGATTTAATAGCAGCCTTCAACTAACTGAAGGGGGTTCAAAAGAGGATGAAGCTAGACTGTGCTCTGTGGTAGCAGATGACAGAACAAGGAGCAATAGGCTTAAGTTGCAGCAAGGGAAGTTTAGGTTAGATATTAGGGAGAATTTTTTCACAAGGAGGGTAGTAAAACACTGGAATAGGTTATCCAGAGAGATTGTGGACTTTCCCTCTTTGGAGGTTTTTAAGCCCAGGCTAGATAAAGCCTTGGCTGGGATAATCTAGTTGAGGATGGTCCTGCTTTGAGCAGAGGGTTGGACTAGATGACCTCCTGAGGTCCCTTCCAACCTTAATTTTATATGATTCTATAATTCTCTGCCTTAGCACTTCAATTCAGTGGCATGTCTTATTCATTAACTGTTGTCCTGCCATCAAAACATGATCTCTGCATTTAAAAACAGAAGTAACCAGTTTGTCCTTCAGTCTGTACTTCAATGTTTTACTTGTGACCTTATTGTCATGATTATGCATAATCTGTGTGTGTACAAAACAACAAGGAGTTTGAGCCTCTGTCTAAAATTGCCTTCTAAAAAGTAACTTCCTCCTTCACACTAAAGATGTGCTTTATAACCGTAAAGGAGATGAAAGGAGCTCCAGTTTCCTTCCTGTAGCCTCTTCCATCCTTAAGCACACAGATTACCTTTGTGTAGTATTGAAGCTATCTTCTGGACCCATTAAAATAAAACATATATCAAAGAGTAATGTTGACTGGCACCATAGTATCCAAGTATCATATGTGAGAAGGAAGTTACAGTTCTCCTGATATCTGTAATATAATAGATATACTTTCCTTTTAAAAAGCAAATGTTGTTAAAAAAAGCATTTGGACTCTCAACCCAGAGGGAAATAATTTTTTTTTTCTATGAAGGGAGCTCTTTAAGATTCTTCCAACCACTAATTCAGGGCTAGATGCAACATTTAAAATATCTGCCAGATAAAGAGATCATAGACAATTTTAAAAAAAAGCTACTGTTAGAGTTTCTTTGTACTGGTCACTTGTGACAAAGCCCATTAATACAGGTCATAGAGTTGTTTTAGGTTTGCATGAAGTTATTGCTTTGGTATGAAAAAGGAAAAAAACACAAACCACACACACTTTATCCAATTTTTAAAGCTGATCATTTTAAGCTACAGCTATGCAGGTACTCATTAACAGAGCAAGGGAGTTTAGTTTTTGGATGTAAAGCATCCTAAGGCTAAGGAAAAGGTTTGTTCTTAACGCTGAGACAAAGATTAAGACTACATTTCCACAGAACCCACCAAACCCCATTATAACCATTAGTGGTCCTCAGCAAGCTCCTAAGCCCTTGTAAGAAATATTAGCAAGAACATTTTACTTGCATGCATTTCAGAAACGCTTTCAAAGCAGTATCTTATTTTGGACATGAATTAGGTATTTCATTTTCCCCATGCAGATTCCAGGTTAGCTAAAGCAACACTTACTGCTAACTGTTCACTGATAGAGTTGGACTTGGCACGAACAGCTGGCTCACTGAAAGGTGAAACAAGGATATGCTGATATTAAAGACTACTCTGCATTTCTCAATAATCCTTTGTGTCAAATAACAGCACCACCAGCCAAAATTAATTTACTCATCATGAAATGCATCATTTCATTCATATTTAAAAGCCTCTTTGCTAGCATGAGTTAGGAATGGAAAACTTTGGTTCTGTACCACCATTTTGTGACAGATTCAGTGGCTGTTCAATTGCAGAATACCAACCTCTGGTTTACTTAAATGAAAAAATGAACTAGTTTCACTCTGAACAGCTCATTGTACCATAATAAGTATTTCTAACAACATGGGAATGCAACTTGCTAATAACAATATTTTAGTTCTAGCATTTTATTTTGTAAGAGAACCAGATATTCAATTTCTGTCCCACTAACTGAACACTATATTTCCCATATTCTAGTATAATAGATTGGATAATTTTAAAGCAAAGGAAGTCTAAACATCAGACATTCCCTTTGAGTTATTTTGGGCAGCAAATGTTTCTGTAGTGCTGACTTGAACAGTGAACTTAATATAGACTGTTTATACATTGCTTATCATGCAGACAACATGTCATTATATAAAAGATGATTGAACATCATTTTTTAATGCATTGTTGGAAACAGGAAGATCTGTTGCATGATTTTCAGTGTAACGGTATCTAACACCAATGCACGTTTATAAACAAGAAAAAAAAATCCTAATGATATTGTCCACTAGGGCTGAGAAAAAAAACACTTTGGCAGCCATTGTGTTTTAGAGGTGTTTTGGCCCATTTTGGCGCCTGAAACACTGAATGTGAACGAAACGGAAAGCACCGAAACGTCTCTGTAACAAAACCAAACCATCCAAAATGTTTGGGAAATGTTTTGGAATGTTTCAGAGGCACCCCACCCCGGGAATAATCCAGCACAGCCCTACAGCCCTCCTGTTAAAGTGCCGGGAGGCTGGGGCCAGGCAGGGCAGCCATAGGGGTTTCTCCTGTGGCTCTCCTAACAGGGGGGAGGCAGGCACAGCCGGAGGAGCCAGGGTAAAACCTGCAGCTGCCTGGCTGTGCCTGCCTCTCCCCAGCTGATCTGAATCTCCGAATCAGCGCCAAAACTCCAAAACAGATTCAGCCAAATCAAAATGGAACAGTGATCCAAAACACTGAAATGAATAGCTGTCCTTCCAAAACAGCCGAATCCAAAATGGAAATGAAACACAGCTGTCTCACACAGCCCTACTGTCCACAAGCACTAAATTCTAGCAAGCTCTGGGTTCATTCTATCCCTGGTTCTCTTACCCAGGCTTTGGAGGTATGGTAGATGGAGGCAGTCCAACAGGGTCTGAGGCAAAGCCATCCGAATTGGGCACAGGAGAAGGTGCAAGAGAATCCCTAGAGCCACCACTCTGCCCATCAGAGCCAGACTCCTTTACCAGCTTCACCTGAGGAAACCAGGACAACGTATTACACAACCCTTCTTTTCTAGGTCTTAAAACAGCTCTTCAGGATTCTGCTCCATTCTAGCCAATGTTCCTTAAAAAAAACCACTGGCCACAGAAAAAAGTTCACAGAACTACCAGGGTTGAAGTTTCCTTTCTCCTTCACATTTTGATTGTTCCGACTGTTTTCCTGAATACCTTTCATCTAGGAGGCAGAACATTATTTTGAACTAGCAAATTGCCCATCAAGAATGACAGGGAAGGAGGGGGGAAAATGTGGGGCGGGCAGGGACAGAAGGGTGGGGGGAGCTTGCTAACCCTAATCCCTTCCCCACAGCCACCTCCCAGGAGTGACAGGCTCAGGGAGAAGCTTGTCCTGCCATCCCCTCCCCACCTTGCCACTGCCTCCAAGGAGTGGGAAGGCGAGGCCAGCTTTGTCCCCATCATCACAGCAGCGCTCCACCGCGTCCAGTGAACAGGGCTGGAGGAGAGGGGGGCAAGGCCAGTGGCACTGGCCTCACTCCCCAACTCCACCCCGTCATGGTGGCACTCCACCATGCCACTGCCTCCTGTACGTAACACTCTTGGAGATCTCCGATTGGTGGTTTCAGAAACCAGAGTGCTTACCAAGAGAATTACAGGCAGATGAACGGACTAAGCCCTTTATTATATTAGAATGCTTAGATCAGATGTAACAATTAAAATTTGTCCTGTATTTAATTCTTTTGCATTTTAATCATCACATTGAGGAGTTGCCACTTTACAGGTCAAGAGATTTTGGCAGCCAGCTTCATAAAATAAATATATAAAAATGATTTAGAAGAAGAATCTCACCCGTTTAACTTCTACTTCAAAAAACAGAGTAGAATCCGGAGGAACACGACCAGGCATTCCTTGAGCTCCATAAGCCAGTGCGGGAGGAATAACAAGAAACCTCCTTCCTCCTTTCTTCATCCCCATCATTCCTTCTTCCCAACCCTTTGAGTTTCCAAAATGCAATAGATGAAGAAAATTGTAAATAAAACAGACTAATCACAACTACCTTTGGCCTTTATTTTGTAAAGATTCTTCAGGGCTGGATTTATAAGTGTCCTGATGCCTGTACTAAAAAGTTTATTGTAAAGCTCTGTGAATCTGCACTACGGCTCCATTTAAAAGAAGGACATTTTAAAGAGGCAGAATCCACCATGTCTAACTGCTTCAGTGTTAATTTAGAGGAATAATCAGTGCTGTACGCATGTAGTGGGAATAGTTTGTAGACACTGCTGTTTGTGACATGAAAGTGAAAGGCTGGCAAGTTTGGATAGGCCCTGTGTGTGATAACTTACGGAACCTTTATAGGTCATATTGCTATTTTAAAAATATTAGTCCTATGCTGAGCTGTGTATAGAAATCCTTGGGCTGCACTTGGCCTGCAGGGCATATTTTGACAATTCCTGGTTTAAGGTATCATTCTTACCAATTAAATACCAATTAATAGTCTGTGATAGGATGGGCAATTATTTGGGTCTGCAGGCCACACAGGCAGTATTGGGGAGGTGTCACAGGCCAATCAGCATCCCTCCCTCCTCCCTGCCATTGCCAGCAGCAGCTGAATGCACAGCCCTAGCCCCTGGCACCCTCTCTGAACTTGTCCTGGCCAGAGCAGACCAGCTGGGACCTACATGCACAACCCCAACCCTGGCCCACCCTGCACCTGCTCCAGATCACCCAGCCATCATAAGCAGCAGCAGTGGCCATTTCCCTCCCTGTACTCAACAGGAGCTTTTGCCCGGTCACTGCTGCTTAGCATGGACAGGCAGTCTGGAGCAGGCTCACAGCAGGCTGAGGTTGGGGCTGTGCACACAGGTTTGCAGTTAGTCTGTTCCAGCTGGGGCAAGTCTGGAGTGGGTGCGGTGTGGGGTGGGATGGGCTAGGACTGCATATGCAGGTACCAGCCAGGCTCCATGGGGCTAGGGCTGGCGGTGGTGGCAGCCAGAAAGAACTACTGCCTGGGCTGCCTTAAGGCAGAGTCCAGTTGCAGAGCTGCCCCACCCCACCACATGCCCGTGGGCAGCAGGATACCCCATGGGCCAGATGACACTTGGGCCAAGCAGGACCGAGAGACCTGTTATGGGCTGTTCAAAGTCCCTCCATGGGCCAGATCTGGCGGGTGGGCTGTATTTTGCCCACCCCTCATTTTTGATAATGTGCAAAACAAGGAAAAAGCAATTAAAACCCCTTTTTAGCTAGTGTCACCTATGACAATGTCCTTTCCATCCAATTAACAATACAACTGAAGCAGTTGTGATTTATGTGAATTGCAAACAAAACAGTTGAAAGGTTTTCAAGATTAGAGACTTTAGTACATAGAAAATAAAAATAAAATGCCAGATGTTCTACCTTGATCACTTTTCCTGATCCCAACTTCAGACGTAACAGCTTATCCTTGTTGACATTTGAGTCAAACACCTGTGGAATTGAAGGTATGAAGAATAAAACAACTAGAATTCCCCAGGTATCTGAAGGAGTAAGGTACGCCTCCACAGTAGTTTCCTAATTCCTTATTAGCCAGAAGCCCAAAATTGTGATACAAGGATAACATTTTGAAATGTTCCCAAATGCTTGAAGAAATCTGCTCACAACAGAATTATACCCAAATGCCTCAGCAACTGGTTTTCAAAGCTAGCATGACCACTGCCATATTCACTCTCATTTGTTTTGATGTCTTTGTTGGATAATACCCATAAGGGTCGATCACAAGCTTCTTGATCTTCCTCCTGCACAGCTATTACACCAGTTTCTATTCTCATCAGCTGAATATCTAATAATCAAAGGAAAGTGCTATTGCCCATTTTTAGGGAAGGCATAAGGTAAAACAAGCAACTAAAAGAACACTTTTAATATCAAACACAAGTCTCTTCCAGTGAAGGATTTGAAATATTACCATATGTTAAGCAAGTACTAGGACATAATACAATCCCCTTTACCTGCCCAAGACCATTGTTCTGGAACAGCCAACCAGTATAGGCAACTTCTAAAGCATCCCCTCCTTCCACTCCTTGTCCCTCTCCAGTGACAAGATCTTGATACAGTACTGAATCCAACGACGGGTTGCTGTTGCATTTGGCAATACACACCTGCAAAGGAAGCATAATCATTAGTATATGTAGTCAGTAGACCTACCAAACTTCTGATTAAAACTAAGAGATTGTGCCAGTGTGCAGCTTGTTGGCCTAAGCTTACCTGCTTGCTGAAGTCCATGGCTGCCTTTTCCGACTCAAACATGATTGACCAGTTTTGTCTCTGATCATCATAAAATGTGCTGTAGTTGTTGGGTTGAACCTACAAAGGAAACCAGTCCTGAATCAACACTGCAAATTTGCTCTGTTTAACATTTGTAAAACTGAAATTCTTGGATGTCAGTGAAATGTGTTAGAAGCAGAGAAGTGTACTACTTAATAACTAACTGTAGAATATTTTCTATTCCAACACTCAGATAAAAATAGATTCTAATATTTGTTAAATATTTCAATTTACACATTTCTTAGAACTTGGAGTCAAAGAGGGGAGGGACACAAAGTTAGTTCTAAAATCTGCATTTAGGCATTTGGATATAGGCAAACCGATTTTCAGGAGTGAGCATACTGGTCTTCCGCAGTCAACAGCATTGATAGTCAGTACTTTTAAAAATGTATTCCATTTTTATCTGGGTATGAAGCCATTAATACAGAACCCTACCTCTAGGAATTGAAGTTTTAGGCTACAATCATTAAGATGACTACCACACAAAATAAGTCCCTTTTAGTTTTGGTGAAATATTTCAGCAACAATATTGCTCTAGGCTTTTGTTTATAAAGAAAGTTACACTATCCAAGACCTAAAATTGCTCTACAAAAAAAAAAAAAAAAAAAAAAAATGCTGAAATGGACTGTGGAGATAAAGACAAGAGGGAGTATTTTTAAGGAGATCAAAGTGTAGAATCAGCTTAGATCAAAGTGTGTGTATTGACAAACTAAAACAGCATTTCAGGATTCTAGTATTCTCTGAAACTGGAGGAGAGATAGAATGTTGTTTTCAGAAAGATTAAATTTCAATGCTCGCAAAAATCTTGTTATAGTTTTTATTGCATTTTTCTGTCAGTGTCAGATATTTCATAGAACTGAAGCATTTACTAGCGCTCTCTCCAATCTTTGTTTCCTTCATTCCCATAATCCTTTAGAGTTAAAGACATTAGAAGGCTGAATTTTGGGTTTGGTTGTGCCCACTGCAAGAATATTAAAGCAAAACACCATCACATCTGTAATAGAGAGGTAATGATACTTACCTCCACCATAAAGTGCTTTGAGATCTATAGATTAAAAAGTACTGTGCAAGAGGTAGATATAAAAAGCATGCTGTGTTATTTATGTGATAGGAAAAGAAGGAATAGTTTATACAGCACTTTATATAATATGAATAAATCAGGTGTCTGGTCATGAGCACCACATGAGTTCATGTTAAAGACAATATTATAGATGAGAGTATCCTAAAACTGTATCGCACAAAACTAACTGGAGTGCTGGATGCTCAAGTGAAGACAAGCATGCATGACTACACAAACAGATTACCCAACTGTCTTACCGTGAGTACAAACCCTGAATGGATCCTGGCAGCTGTGATCTGTTGCTGCTGACTTATGTAAAGGAGGATCCTGTACTGGATTCCACAAGCGAGGAGAAAGGGAGGAGGGAATGAGGAAAAAAAACAATAAAACAAAACACAATTAGCAGAACTCCAAACCTGACAAATTCTGCTGTGTGCCACTGGTGACCTTAAGGCCAGAACTGATTTGATCAATATACCAATAAATACTTAAATTTAGCAATGAAGTTTAACAGCTGAAGTGTAAATAGTCTGCACTGTACTTGAGCTATGCGATTCATATCACACTTTAAATTAATTCGTCCATTCTTTTTAAGCCCTTATCCATATGCAGGCTACTTGGGCAAAATATCCACAGTCCTTTAATATTTAAGCATGGACTTACTTTGTTTAGGAGAAAACAGCGAGCTTGGTTCACTGCCTTTTTTCCCACTACTGTGCAATGTAATATTATGGCAGTTTTTTATGGTTATATGTATGTAATAAGAAAAGGTAGACTAGGGACTCAACTTAAGCCTGAGGTAAGAGAACTTAATTATGTAGCTGTAATAGCACACTAAACTAACTTTAGTTTCCTAAGTGTTTTGCTCAACATAAAACATGTTCCCACTTCTTTTCCATGTCTACAGTAAAGCACAGTGAATAACTAGCAACATCATTAGATGGGTAGTAAAGCACTGGGACAGGTGACCCAGAGAGGTGTGGAATCTCCATTTTTGGAGGTTTTTAAGACCCAGGTAAACAAAGCCTTGGCTGGGATAATATAGGCAGGGGATGGTCCTGCTTTGAGCAGGAGGTTGGACTAGATGACCTCCTGAGGTCCCTTCCAACCCTAATTTCCTATGGTTAAACAGACATGACTAGGTTAGTAGAGAGCAGTCAGTTAAACCTTAACAGAAATGTTAGTATTACAGATTAAGGACATAAAATGTACACTTGCATGCACTGCTAAGCACACGCTAAAGTATACTAACACACTAAAGGCACACGCTAAAAGTATATAAAGACTGCATTATTACTTTCCATCTTACTGGCAAACACTGTTCCTGCTGTTTCCCCAAGATCTTTTTCCAGTAAAAAAGAAAAAAAAGGGCCAAAAGCCTTGAAGGCAGTTTACCGTAAGAAGTGATCCCATAAAATGACCAATTTATGGAGGCAACAGGAAAAAGAGGGATGCAGGGTAAGGGGCAGACCAGGTTATTTTATTTTATTTTTTAAACACAGCACCCTGCTAAATATTCCACTATGGTATTATTTTCATAGACAGAGAATAGAGTTAATAGCAGGTCCAAAAACTGACGGTTGTGAAGTATAGCACATCACATCCTGTTT
The DNA here is from genome assembly GCA_030014935.1 of Caiman crocodilus. Taxonomy (NCBI): domain Eukaryota; kingdom Metazoa; phylum Chordata; order Crocodylia; family Alligatoridae; genus Caiman; species Caiman crocodilus. The sequence continues at coordinate 8,920,632 of JAGPOW010003310.1, forward strand.
TATAATTTGAATTCAGTTATGAGGTATGTACATTTTTCCCTACTGACTACATTTGAGATCCAATTTACAGCTATACATTTACAACCAATCACATTAATTTCTCTCAGACATGATGGTTAGACCCTGCCTCTTCTCTAATGCATTTAAATTTTGAGGGGAAAGTTGTCCTTCCAGCTGACTTGCAGAAGAGAACTGTAGTATAAAAACTGTTGCTCGTTCAGTATCTGAACTGCAAGCAGTCTACCAGCATAAAAAAAAAAAAAAACTATAATAAGAGCAGAACTAAGAATGCTGACATCAAAAAGGGAGAAGATGGAAGCATGGTATATGAAATGCAATGCTGCAGGGAGTTGTGTTCCTCTTTGTGCATGTTAAAGATGAATGCAATCTCTCTCACCTCTTTGGTGACATGGTTCCCCACCACAGCTGCTCCATACTTGCCTTGCTTCATATACTGTCCATTCATGCTAGAAAGCAAAGTGAGATAGCTGTAGGAGTGTTCCCTTTTCAGATTTCCCAATATTTATAAGTTTTCTGTTGAATATCCAAAGTTCTACTTCTAATAGTCTCCTGAGCTAAACAAAGATTTTCTAACATGTAGCATTTGTAAGACATGGACAACTACCTACAGAAATGAGAACCTCTTTTCATTGCCCATAACATTTTTCCTCTGCGATCCAATCCTAACATTGGATTCCAGGCCTCTGGTAGCAAAGGGATAGTGTAGAAAGCTTGCTGTATACTCACTATCGATAGGCATGAACTGCAGTAGCAATGAATACGGATGGGGCTCCCAAAGTGGCTGCAGCTGCAGGTGTCTTTTGGGCCGGCTGACCTGCTAAGGAAAAAACCCAAAAACAATGGCAGCTGTTGATTTCCCTCCACTAGATTTGGCTAATGTGTTTCCTAATACAGCAGTGTTATTACAAATTTAAGACTGAACTGATTTATCTACACTGGTCACCAAGTTAAGAGCAAGAAGTTGACTTGAAGATGTATCCAGATGATGGTAATAAATCTATTTTTGAATTCATGTAGAACAAATAGTACTTTTCAGTATCTTCCCAAATCATTCCTACAATGGACACAGCCAAATTCAGGAGAGGAACAACAGTCAGAGAGAGCTGTTTTCTGACAAATAGTGCACTCTTACTAATACTAGAACAAATGCTGCAAATGTATCGGAGCAGTGTCTCTAGTGGTAGGAAGGTAAACAGGAACTGCAACCGTCAGGATCTTTGTGTTACTGCAAAAAGCTGGCATCATTTCCTTGGGTAGATGATAAACTAAGAAAGGTCACTGAACAACATTAATGGTCTATATTTTTCAAATAAAAATCAAGGAAAATTACAGGTGAAGTCCAATCCTCAGATCATCTTGTGTCTGAGCAAGGATCTCTTCTGAGCATTTGCTTGGTTGCTCTTATCCATTTTAGCTAGATTTTACTACTTTTAGATCATGTTATGAATCTACTTTACTTAAAGTACAATTTGTCCTGCCTTGCCACCCCTAGCACTTCCTGTGGTTGGAGAAAGGGGAAGAAAATGGGGAGGATGCGACTCAAAAAGCTTATTCTATTCCAAATGTGACACCAATATGATGTTTGAATGTGGCCAACAACCTCTGTACTTCACTACTACTACTTATAAGGGAGGGGCAATACTTGTGCACCCTTTAGATGAAATAGTATGCAACATTATGCTTTTATCATAAAAAAAATGCAGTCCTACCAGGATCCTGATGGGCCTCCAAATCCTTCTGATTACAAGAATGACAACCGTTTTAAACAGCAGTAATCCAAGTCTCTTGCATTACACTCAATACTTAGGGAATGCTGTTTTGCTTCACATTCTGTCCTCCACTGCATGCTACAAAATGCACTGTATATTTTGAAAACTTTCTACCATTAACATTTTACAATACATATTTTCGGTATAATTTACCATATTCAAGCATTAGCAGTTGTAACACGGTGTAGGAGGAATAATGTTTGAGTTATGGAAGCTAAGAATAGCTCATAATACAACAGGTCAGTCAAAAGTTTTTTTTGTTATTTTAAGGGACTTGGTAGACAAGTATTTGAGCGATAGTCTCAAGGTTATTTACAAGTAAAAATATTAACTTTAGGAGCAGGTCAGATATTCTGGGCTGGGAGAAGTTAGAACCTGCCTTTTTGGCAGGTAGAACATCCAGTTGATTCGAACACATTGCTCTGGTACTCTACACTGTTCAGCTAATCAGTTCTTATGACTAGGCAGGAGTTCAAATAACACTAGAGGTAATTTATACATCTCAAAGAGCAGAATTTGTTCTAATGCCCTGCCTAGACAAAAACACAAAGACGAAATCGAGCACTGCATTTCAGCACAAAGGAAGAAGTGTACCTTTAGTATCCAGGTTCTTTGAAGCTTTTGCAAAACCAAGGTATCTTTTGCTTTTACTCAGCAGGCTGCTAGCCCATGTACGTATACTAACGTAAGTGATATTATCCACTGTTTCTATTTCGGTCTGAGAAAAAACAGCTTCCCTATAGCAAGCTGAACAGTTGTAAGTTACTTGTCTTCACAAGGGTTGTAAGGAGTTACTCATATAAATATTTTGGCCATCTTGAACTAGATAGTTTTCCTGTGCCCAATTATGCCCCTGTTCTACAACAGTAGGACAACACCAATATGAAGCCAATTTCAGATGCTGACCATTCTGATATGCACGTGCTATCAGGAAAAGGGGCTGAAATTTTGTCAGTGAGTAAATAAGAAATCATAAGAGGTAAGGTGGCATCTCATGACACAAACCTTAGCTAGGCATTTTTCTTAAGCTGTTTAGCAGTGAAAAACTTAGTATTGACACTGAAGCCTAAAGATGGGCTGGTAACTCTTAAATTATCAACGAGACATACAAAATAGTTCACCCACCTGCAGTCGCCAAGATATCACTTATTTTTAATCACTTTAGTTTTAAAACATGAATTGACTACATCACCATGAGGCTGGGGAGGTTCTGATAAGAGCAGAAACTACTGGGCACAATTCCATTGCAAAAAAGTAAAGTCTGTGGCAAATTCCAAGGCATTTCAGGACACAGAAGGCAGTGTCTATGGTTGTACATTCCTCATTAGAACAGTATGCTATTGAGTTAGTTCACTATTAGACTTTGCCTTGGTTCTCTTATCTAATCAGCAACATACGTGCCTAGAGTCTGCTCTCCATGCTTACATTCAATTACTTGTACTCACCAGGCGTTGCTGCTGCTGCTTGACCTTTTTTAGGCTGTTTTGGTGCAGTATATTGGAAGAATTCATTTCCATGGCTTGATACGTTCTGATCCAGTCCAAAGAGAGAAGCCAATCTGGCACTGTTAAGAGAAAATGGAACATTCACCTTGTTACTTGACACAGATCCCTCCTGGTTTCCTAGGGAAAAGGAAAAGCTGCTACCTTTACTAAATTATGAAATCTTAGTTGCTATTTTGGAGACACTCAAGGGGACTGAAATTAAGCTGCCTATCCAAAACCAAATGGTTAGTCATTCCCTAAGCTGATGTTGTATTTGCACAAATTAAATAATTGTAGCTGTTTGTAGTGGAGATTTATATAGTACATCCATTTGGTCATTCAGCTGCAAAAACTGTTACAGGGAACAGTTAAGATGGAAAGAAATTAAAAAGAACAACTTTAAGATAGTGCACCCAATTACTTGTAACTAAAACAAAGCTATTCAACCATTACAAAAAGCTGGTACTTCAAAGGGAAAAAAAGCCACTTCCCTAATTCCTATAACTTTTGCTAAACACTCCCTTGTGAATACCAAGAAGATCCAGTCTGCCCTTAACCTGCAAAAATGGAAGATCTCTGATCAGAGAATGGAATTTAATTTGATGGGCCAAACATTTGTGCCCCATGTGTAGACTTGTGCAGGCCATATAATCAGCAACTGTATTGTTTTAAATTCTTCAAGCTTATGTAATCGCTTCAGCAACAGCAGAGCAAGCAACTGAAACAAACGGGATGAAAGTGCAACAGCAGCAACAATGAAAAGAAAAAAGAAAAATCAACTTGTTATATACCAGGGGTGACCAACCAGCTGCTTAAGCTGGTCACCGTGTACTTGTACAAAGATTCAAGCAGCCACCTATTAACTTCTGAAAAGCCGCATGTGGCTCCAGAGCAGCAGGTTGGCCGCCCCTGCTCTGTACTAACAAATAGCTAAACAGAACCACTGTGTTTAAAAATAAAGATATTTTGGTGGTTAATATAGATGTTTTTAAATTAAGAAATCTGTTACTAAACCAAACACTAGCTCTAATTCCATCTTGCATTATGAAAACGACACTGAATATACAAATAAGAGGAATTTAAAAGCAGATTCAGTAGCATGGAGCACTTCTAGTTCTTTGGCAGCTTTCAACTTGGCTGTATGGCCATGAGAGCCAGAGGAAGTAACACTTGCACACAAGAATTGTTGGTAAACTCAAGAACGGTCTGATTAACCAAAAAATATATAAATGACTGGCTTTTGGAAGAGAACTGAAAGTGAGTAAATATTAGTATGATATCATTGTGTGGCTAGTTGCTATTAAAATCCAGAAACCTGTAACAGAACACTATTATTGCAAGGCAGATGACTTATTCCAATATCTAGCTGTTTTACATCTTTGTAGGCAGCTTATTCAAATGAGATTTATTTCCAGTCAGTTAACCATATACTATACAACATGATCTAGTTGAAAAAAGTACATTGAAAGTTGTGCGTAAAGACACTTAAAACAATTTGGAAGTTTTCTTGATGGCTACTATCCCATACCACCTCCTATATTCAGACTAGAAAAGCATGGATCCCCTAACTTTTCATCTCACTCCTGCTATGTCTTTACTTTTTTACAGTATAAATGTAATATAACTACAACTGTCAGCTTTCTCTATTCATAACAGACTACTGCTACCTGGGTTTGTTAACTCTTTTTGTTTTGGTTTTAACATCTCTCAAAGACACCTTGGTTTGTCAACATTTTTTAAAGGAGCCCAAGGTTTTTAAAATCAACATCTGCAGCTAGGGACAAATATTTTACTTAGAGCACATAGTGTTTTCATTAAACACTTTTCAAGCAATAGAAAATAAAGTTAGTTAGGATGATTTAATGTCTTCTTAAGATACACCAAGAAAAGAAACATAGAAAATATGTATGTTTAGAAGAACAGTCTAGAAAAACATTAAATTTATAACACTTATAACTTCAAGTATAGCCAGATAGCAAAAGGAAAAACATCATCCAGCAATATAAAACTGGAGTTGTGATGAAGTTTTGGAAACCGCTGTGCCTCAGGATTCAATTCCTAATTTAATTAAGACTTAATTTATGCAGTATCTTTTTATTTCAGCCTGTATTTTAGAGAGAGCTCACTGGACTTCCTTACTTTATTACTTACTTCATATGGAAATTGACTGCATAGTGAGCTCAATTAGTTCACTGTAAAAGCAAATGCAAAAGATTCATTCTTGAATTCTCTGACCTATACCTCACAAACCGGAAAGAATTGGTGGCAGATATGGAAGTGGATGGCAAGTTGGGCAGCAGTTACCACGAGATGGCTGTATTCAGAATCCTGACAAAAGGAAGAAAAGAGAACAGCAGACTAGGAACCCCAGACCAGTGCTTCCCACCCAGTGTGCTGTGGCACAAAAGTGTGCCGTCAGGAATGAACAGCTGTACTGCAGAATTTTGCCATGGCAATGAGCTACAATAGGTATAAGGATGGGGAATGCCTTATCAGGTGTGCAGAGGAAGTTTTTTACTAATGTAAGTGTGCCTTGGGCTGGAAAAACTTGGGAAACATTGCCCTAGACTTTAGAGAAGCAGCCTAAGTTCTCTGGGGAAGTGATGGGCATGATCCCCTAGTAGACCAGTCTGAGAGAGAGAGGAGTCCAGGAGAGCTGGTTGTATTTTAAAGAAACCTTCCTGAGGGCACCACAACAGCCATCCTGATGTGCAAGAAGAACAGCAAATATTGCAAGCAACAAGCTTGGCTTAGCAGAGAACTCTTTGATGAGCTTAACCACAAAAAGGAAGCTTATAAGTGCAAGTAACTTGGGGAGAACAGAAGAGTATTGTTCGGGCATGCAGGGATGAAACCAGGCAGGCCAAACATAATTGGAGTTGCAGCTAGAAAAGAACATGAAAGGCAACAAAAATGGTTTCCACAAGTATGTTAGCAACAAAAAGGAAGGTCACGGAAAGTGTGAGGATGCAACCTAATGATAAAGGATAAGGAAAAGGCTGAGATAGTCAATGGCTTTTTTTACCTTGTTCTTCACAGGCCAGGTCAGCTCTCAGACTACTGTACCAGGCAGCATAGGCTGGGGACAAGGCAAGCATCCTTCACTGGTGAAGAACAGGTTAGGGACTAGTTAGAAAAACTGGACAAGTTCAAGTCCATGGGGCCAGGTGCAATGTATCTGAGGGTGCTGAGGGAGCTGGTCCATGTGACTGTAGAGCTGCTGGCCATTATCTTTGAAAACTTGTGGTGACTAGGGGAGGTCTCAGGCAATTTTAAAAGGCCAAATATAGTGCTCATCTTTAAGAAAGGAAAGGAGGAGGGAATTACAGATCCAGAAGCCTCACACCTCAGTCCCCTGGAAAAATCATGGACCCGGTCCTCAAAGAATCCATTTCTTAGCACTCGGAGAAGGAGATTAAGAACAGCTGTCACCCAGTATCAAGTGGAGTGCCACCAGGGGTCATTCATGGGGCCTGTTTTGTTCAATATCTTAACTATCTGGAAGATGGGTTGGATTGCACCCTCAACAATGACACCAAGCTGGGGGTGTAGTAGATGCACTAGAAGGTAGGGCTAGAATACAGAGTGATCCAGACAAATTGGAAGATTTGGCTAAAATAAATCTAATGATTAACAAGGTCAAGTGTAAAGTCTTGCACTTATGATGGAAGAATCCCATGCACTGCTATAGGCTGGAGACTGAAACCTCCAGGTCCTTTTCTGTAGTGCTGCTGTCAATGGACAATAAGATGCATACGAGTCAGCAGTGTGCCCTGGTTGCCAAGAAGGCTAATGGCGTACTGGGCTTTATTAGTAGGACCGTTTCCCAGAGATCAAGGGAAATAATTATTCTGCTCTATTTTGCACTGGGGAGGCCACATCTGGAGTAGTATGTCCAGTTTTGAGCTTCCCACTATAGAAAGGATATGGACAAGCTTGACAGAGTCCAGTGGAGAGCAACAAAAATGGTTTGGGTTTGGGAGCTGGAGCATATAACTTCTGAGGAGAGGCTAAGGGAACTTAGCTTATTTAATATGCAGAAGAGAAGACTGAGGGGGATTTGATAGCAGCCTTTAACTACCTGAATGGGATTTCTGAAGAGGATGGAGCTAGATTGTTCTCAGTGGTGGAAGATAACAGAACAGGAAGCAATGGACTCAAGTTGTAGCAAGGGAAGTTTCAGTTAGATATCAAGAATTTTTTCACTAGGAGGGTAGTAAGATACTGCAACAGGTTACCCAGAGAGGTTGTGGACTCTCTATCCTTTGAGATATTTAAGACCTAGCTTGACAAAGCTGTAGCTGGAATGATCTAGTTGGGGGTGGTCCTATTTTGAGCAGGTGTTTGGACTATGTTCCTCCTGAGGTCCCTTACAACTCCATCTTTTTGATTCTACCATTCTCAATTGTGACTAAATTATACCATGGGTCAGCTTGTATTATACACAGATTGAGATGTCAGCCATCAATAAACAGATTCAACACTGAACTGAGGGGCAAACCTATGGATTCCCTGTCAACATTTTTTTTTACTTCATTGCATCGTTGTGCTCTGACCATTCTTTTCCTGTGTTAATTCTGCGATACTGCTATAAATTCTGGGGAAAGACAAAAATTTATTGCAGCCTTCTGCAATACAGTACCTCGAGACATGCCCCTGCAGGAAAAGTAGCAGCCGAAACCAATGCTAAATACAGCATATTTTCTCACAAAGCAAGTCTTTTTTAGAAGTCAACATGAGCTGGAATTTTCAGAGTGCTCCTGCTGAGGTTTCAATTTAACAAGTAACAGATCTGAGGCTTCAAATTAACAGAAAAGATCTGATTGCTGTTTTTTATTTGAAGAGTTCTTAGAGCTTGGTGCAGCAGGTGGATTAGTGGCTAGCTTTTTTTCTCGTGGAAATCTACCTTAATAAAAATGTTTTTGGTCACAAGTCAAATGTATTCACAGACTCACAATTCTCCACATCACAAGACCATCACATGCCTAACTGATCCTTTCAAAAATAAGGAAGCAGCTGTTAAGTTCAGTCATACAACATGCCTAGTTTTTCCTGTAAGGAAGCTACCACTGAAGACCTTGCTCTATACTGAGCAGTTGCAATAGGATGCCAAAAAATGACAACATACCAGATAACAATAAACTATAAAACCAATAAAAAAAATGTTGTTAGAGATACTTATGGACAGACATTTTAGAGAAGAAGAGATGCTAACAACTCCAAGTTTGTTTTTGCTAGCCAGATGTTATGAAAGAGTAAAGGTTTTTAAAGGTAATTTAAGGTAATTGAAAAGGAATTTTGTCACCCGTGTGACTTTGCCCCCACCATAGTATTTGAATACATACAAGTTTTATAAAGTTTTATTTCCTATCTTACAACAGTGTAGGGAGAAGTGCTACTGACTTCTTTTTTTTTAAAATTATAAGTGGGGCACAAAGTGAATTACACATATGAAAGTCTAATGTATAGCACGGTAGTAAGCCAAAAACTTCAGAGCGCCAAGTTAATGCCTTAACCACCGCCCCATTTTTTTACCTAATGAGTCTATGCTATGTCTTCTAAGATTTTTTTCCTCCAGAGAGAAAACACAAAACATTTTATGGGCCCAGTAGTCCCTGACCATCTCTATGATAAAGGAGCACTGTAGGAATAAAAATCTCTTGATTGGAGAGCATTTTAGAAGATGACAATTATGCTCAGCTCACTCTTTGCCTTGGAGGAGTGTTTGGACAATACTTCTTTTGAACATCAGAGATGTCTTATCTTTAGCCCAGAAAGACAAGTCCTACCACTCAGTCACAGCTGGTGTCAGCAGGTTCTTTGTTTCTCAGATTATTAGAGAGCCTGGTTGAGTGCCTTGGTTTATCTATGAATACATATTTTCCCTGACAATCATTTTCCAGCTGCATAATTTGACCTAGTCTCGCCCTTATTCCACAATTACTTTGCACCAGCAATTCAAACTAGCCTCAACTCACAGTCAGAAGAGCCTAATCCTCTCAAAAAGAACACTCAGGAGTATTCCTTCCTTCCTTCCTTCCTTCCAAGAAGGCAGAAGAAAGCTAAAGTGAGACTGAAACGCATCTCTCTGCCCCTTAAAAAAATGTAATATCATGACCTTCTTAGCTGAAATGTACAACAGACAGAAATTCTAGTCACTGAATGAGCTGAAGTTTCAATTCTAAATTTAATGTAAGTCAGTACAATTTGCAATTTCCTTCCTCAGGAGCAGGAAGGATGAAAGACAACTTGAACAAAACTGCTGGCGCTCCTCCTTGCAGCGTCCAAATCAGTCCTTAGAAGCAAGAGAAACAAGTTTGTGATCAAGAAGAACAGACACCTCTCTCTTCTTGCTCTGAAGGAGTGAAGCCAAGTTTCAGTTCTAGTTACAGCAAACTTCCACTTACGGCCTGACTGCCTGTGCTTTCAATCTCACTGGAGCAGTGGTTTTCAGCCTTTTGAGAGTCAAGGCATCACATGGCAGACTCAAAAACCCTTCAGAAAATGCCAGCTCTTTGTCATCACTCAATTTTGACTACAAAAAACGTTTGACTGAAAGGCTTGTGCTGCAAAAGGCTCAGAAAGACACCAAGAGCTCAGAACATTTTTATAATTGGAAACCCAAGGACGTCTTACATTTGAAAGCTTGTCTAGCTTTACCCCAATGACATGGCTGGTCCAATAACAGGCATCGCCCTTAGAAATCCTTGCCTCTTGCACAATTTCCGGAACATCGCAGCTACAGCACCTCTCTCACCCTGCCAGAATGGCTGTACGCTGCGGGCTCCGCCTGGGAACCTCAGGGTCTTTCTTGTGAGTGACGTCTGCCAGCGCCAGCATTGCGTGATGCCCCCGTGGCACCCCTGAAAGGCTCCCAAGGCACCCTGGTGCTGGCTGGGGATGAGAATTGCTGCCCAGAGACAACCCATGCTGCATTCCTAAGGGCCCTGCTACATGGAAAAATGAAAGCTGGAGAGAAACCAGCCACAGAGTCGGTACACATTTTCAAGCACTAACTTCCCAGCTAGCTGGTTCGTCTCACAGGAGAGTCCTGGGAGGCACATGTGACCGGTCTACATTTATTAATTGTGTGATTTACGTCATAAATGCGACGTCTAACAGGGCTCGGCAGACACCGGATGAGACGGAAGCTCTGGCACGGGAGGAGGGGGGTGGATGCTCCGTACTGGGAGCTGACCCCCGCCTCAGCACCAGCAGATTCGCCACGACGCAGCCCCCGACCCGCGGCCGCACTTTCAGCGGCAGCTGGGGGCAGAGCCAATGGGCCCGGCCACGGCCCGCACCCGCCCGGTCGCTCACCCGCCGGCGGGGGACAGGAAATCCGCGTCGTCCTCCTCCGCGCCCCCGAACATGCTGGGCCGAGCCGGGCGAGCGACTCCTACCTACGGCACGGCGCAGGTGCCGAACGGCGGCGCTCGCTTCCCAGCCCGGCAGCGGAACCCGCTCACGTGACCCAGTCACGGTCTGGGGGCGGGACAGCGCGGGCCCACTTGGCAGTGCCGAGCCAATGGCGACACTCGACCCAGCCCGACTGACGAGGGAGCGGGGCTGGGGGAGCGGCCGGCGGGGCGTCACGTGAGCGGCCCGCCAGCCAATGGAGTGGCGAATGGAGGTGCCGGGCAGGAAGGGGTGGGTTCCGCGGAGTCCCGTGAATGAGCCGTGTCCTGCGTGGAGTTGTGAGTGCTGTGGGGAGGGGTCACCTTGAGCCCGTGGGCACTCGCAGCCCGCGCTCGCCGCCCCTCGCCTTGCGGCGCCCGCGCGCTGCTCCACGTGTCGTGGGTTGCACCTTCCTGGCTGTGCCAGTTCCCTGCTGGGAGTAGAGCCGGCGGCTCCCGAGTGCAGGGTCCTGCCCTCTGGTAGGACAGACCGATCCCGGCTCGGGTCAGGAAGGGATTTTACCCCATGGTCAGAAGTGGGGGGCTGCCTTCCTTTGCAGCAGGAAGCCTGGCCCCCTGCCCTGCACGGGCTGGGACACCCGACGGTGTGCCGGTGACAGGCCAGGGCTGGGGGAGTTGAGGTGGGGGTTGGTGGGGTGGTTTGCCTGGGGCTGGACTAGACACCCCCGGAGCTCCCTCCCGGCCCCGTGTCTCTGTGACACCGTGCTGCATGGGAGGCCTCTGCGCGCTGTCTGCCGCCCTCCGATGGGCTGCTGTTCCTCCTCCCGCCAGGGGAATCGGCTGTCGGTTGGGTTTCCCTGGGTGGATCCCTGCTTTGTGCTTCTCCTGGGGTTGTGGTTCCAGGGGACTCCACAAAGTGCATCAGCTCCTGGCCTGGGACAAGGGAGACCTTCCCGGGTGCATCTGAGCAAGGCACCCAGTCTCTCTGTCTCACTTCCCCCACCTGTACAGTGAGGATGATGGCACTGCCTTGCTGCGTGAGTTGTGACCCATTAAAAATGAGTGGAAGGCCAGTGGCTTGGATGGGCAGTACATCCAGCTGGTGGTCCTGATCTGGTCCCTGTGCCAGCTGTTGCAGGGGGAGAAGCGAGGGGAAGAGGAGGCATGGTCAGCCCCCATCCCAGGCACAGGGGGTAGGGCCTCAACCTGCTGCACAGGGGCTGGGGTTCAGGATTTTGGGAATTTGGCCGGGGAAAGATGGGCGGTATTGAATGTCACTGGCCCCCCTGCTATCAAACTTCCCAGTCTGCAGGGAGCCCTGCAGTCCATGGCTCTGTGGGCCACATCTGAGCCACCCTGTCTTAGCAGAATGGCAGGGAGACACTTGCAGGAGTGCATGATTACTTCTCTGAGGGATGTGTGGAGGGAGGGCTGATTTACTTTTGTCTATGTACCATTGATGGCAGAGGATTTAATAACATATTATCCCTGTGTGGAGTGAATTCTTGTGTTGTACATTTGGGGCACACCTGGCTTCCCTGAGCACCAGGGAGATTCTTATAGTCATCTGCTTCCTTCTTGGTGCCAGTAGATGTTCAAGGGTACAGCAGAATGTAGCAGCTGTTTATAGTTGTGGGCAACTTGATAAAGCAGTTTATGACAGGAAATAAACAGGAATGACCTGAGGGAGTGACCTTGTGGAGGATGTTTTAGGGAGGCATTTTGTACTTGCTCAGCTGGCTGGGATCCCAGTAACAGCTCCACACCCTCATGTATCCAAAGCAACACCTCTCTCAGCATGTGGTCACTAGCACTATTTGGAGGCAGTGGCCTTCATGGACTCAAAGAGCAGTGTTCCTTCCTCGCCCCTGTATCAGTCACCCACACAGTCATCAGCTGTACAACAGGCCTTCATTAAAAGAGTTCCAATCTACGTACTGATTTGCCTACATCTGAGTTTATGCAATTTGACACGACTGCTGCAGGGTCTCCATGTAAAGTGCTTGTGTGTGAGCTTTGAGTATACAACACTGCTGCTGGACTGATGTATAATAGTGTCTGTCTCCCAGATCTTTGCCAGTTGGTATCTGACTCTCGCTTCCCAGTGCAGCCTGTCTCTGAATGTGGATGTAAAGAACATGCATTAGGAAGGGATCATCTTAATGACTAGCTCAGGCCTACTTCTGTTCTTGGGCCCCAAATTCCACCACTGCCTTATTCATTTGTTGTTCCTGGAAGCTGCTAACGCTTCAGAAGCCCAGCTTGAAAAGCCTTGGTGCCATTCCAAGATGTAAGAGCCCCAGGTTCTGTCACAGTTTAGAGTGGGCACAAGTAAGTGCAGCTGAGAGCAGTTCTGCCTTGGGACCCTCACCTGAGAGTGCATAGTTGAGCTTTAAAACACTGCGAGGTGGCAGGGGATGAGGAGGTGGGAGGATGGGCCAGGCTGGGAGTCCACGTGACTAGTTTGGTGTGGATGGGAAGGTTGCTGCCTACATCCTTTCTGATTGCTCCACTAACATTAGTATGTTGTTTTGACAAGGACAGAGAGACCTGCCAGTCATTGCTCTCTCTCTAGATGCCATTGTTACATAGTCACTCCAACCTTGCTCCTTCTAGTTCAAGGAAACTACAATTGGCCAGTGATGGAGGGAGCTGCAGTTGTCTGGCATCAGCAACATGCCATGACTTGGCTGTGTACGGGGATGTTGGTTTTGCTTCCCATTACCCGTAGGCAGGAGGTATTACAGCTTTGTGCCTGGACTTAAACGGTGACGATGCAAATTAACATTCTGCTCCAGTGCTGGAGGGATAAGGAGACATATAAACAGTCTCCTCCCCATTTTGAGCTTTGTCTGGCTGCTGGGAGTTGATCTGGAGGGCAGGAAGTGTTATGCAATATGCAGTTCTGATCAGGCATTTCAAAAGTGAATATTTCAAGGGAAAAGAAGCAAGAGAGTCTATTTTTTTCAAAAAAGTTTTCTGTTTCATAGAGCATTTGTAGTGGCCCTGCCAGCTAAGGCAGTTAATATGCCTTTCCCATTTGATTTTATCCTGTGAAAGATGAGATTTGTAGCTGTTTTAGAGTGTCCCGTGGCCTTAATTTCTCACTCTAGCCAGGAGGAACTTGGTTTTAAATTGGACTGGCACAAAATCTGAGGGAAAGCAAAATAAGACAAATAATTAAAATAGCATTAGATGGAAGGTCTGATAACTTGTAGCTTGCTGGCTTGAATGTCCTGTCTTGTACCATTTGGAAGCTGACAGTTCTGGTTTTACACACTATTGGGTCAGAAATCAAATTGGATCATCCAGAATATAATCCATGATCCATACCATACACCTGGGTAGCTTTCAGTGCAGGGGCAAAACACAGACATTTGGCCAAATCCAGCCCATGGAAGGGCTTTGTCCAGCCCGTGGTGGGTCCCTTGATCCTGGGATGGCCTGGTCTCAGCGCCGTCAATCCCATGGTACTTCCTGCTGCTCCCTTGGGTTGTGGAGAGGCTGGAGTGGCTCTGCAGCTGGATTGCCTTTCTAGGCGGCCCAGGCAGCAGTGGCAGCTTTTGGCTGCCACTGCCTGTGATCCCAACCCTGTGGTGCTGGCAGGGACCTCCGTGTACAGCCCTGACCCTGGCCCACTCTGGACTCAGCCTGGAGAACGGACCAGCCAGAACCCACGCATGCAGCCCCAACCAGGCCCACCCTGTGCAGCAGTGGCGGTGGCTGAACAGAAGCTGCTGCTCGGCTTGAGGGAAAAGTGGCCCCTCACCACTGCTGGGCCCTTCTTGCTGCAGCTGCCCAGAGCCTGCACCCAGGCTGCCCTGCTGCTCTTCTGCACTACCACTGCTGCCCCACTGGGCAGACCAGAGGTGGCAGTGATGGTGGTGGAGAGGAGCAGACGGGTCAGGCTCCAGGCAGCTGCAGCAAGTAGTACCTGGCCTCCTGGGGTGCCTAGATTAATAAATTTGTACATGTTGGGGTCAGAAGGGATCTAGAAAGGCAGGGCAGGTGGGGGGCTGTGTGCTGCTGGCAGTGGCACATGTGCTTCAAGCTGTTGGTTGTGGGGGGAGGGAAGGGGTTCTGACCAGCCCGCAGCAGCTCCCCAGAACTGCCTATGTGGCCCATGGGCAAAAATAATTGTCTGCCCCTGTTTTAGTCTGTAAGGAAAGAAGCACTTTGTAGTGCTGTACTTCACAGCTGTCATTCTGTTCTGCTGCAAACGGATGAGAGAAGATCCCTGCTCCAGGTCTTCAGTGTTCTCAGCATTTTTAATTAAGGGTTAATGCTTTAGTTCTGCAAGTGAAGGCACAGACTCCTGCATCCATGCACAGCTGCACCCAAGATCAGGGCAAGGGCTGCTTCTTGACAGGTTGTTTTGTCCTTCTCTCTTATCCTTAGCCAGGAGGAAAACAAGAATTGATGTTTCCAAATTAAAGTGAACAGTCTGCCCTGCCCCTTCTCAGGCCTGCCTTATTTGGCCAAAAGGCCCCTCTACGCCACCCTAAAATACAACATTACGTCCTTAAACATCTCCTTTCTGTATTTGTAGGTCACCTCACAGCTTAGCAGGAACTTGCTGTAAGACCTCCTGAACTGAGTTGAAAATAGTCAATCAAATGAAAGTTTCTGAGAAGCCCCTGGTAGCCTTCACAAGTGTGTCGTCAGGGACAGGTGACACAGACATAATCAAGTTTATGTTGCTTCTGTTCAGGGAAAATCAAATCTTTGTTAAACTACTCAACTCTTTCTTGCCTCAGTCTCCTTTTCTGGAAGCATTCCCAATCTTTCCCCTTTAATCCACTGATGCTTCGTTAACCTTTTGTTCATCTGAAAGCCAGAATCTGCCTGGACAGAGAATAATGAAGCTAGTTATCCCAAATGAATTCAACTCTAATGCTTTATATACTGTAGATTAACTTTAAAAGCCTTTAATTCATTGGTCCTGGGTGTTGTGCTTTCCAACTTACGAGTGAGCCATTCTGGAAGTGAGGCTGTAAATGCCCAGGGCCCGAGGGAATAACCATCATCAGAGGGTGTTCTTGATGCCTTTCTCAGTTCTGGTGTCTCATCTTCAGTGTTCATCTCCTACACTGGGGCTTGCTTCTCTGTATTGAGATGTGCTGCTGCTGCTGCTACTGAAGTGTCAGAGATTCCTTGGGAACTTCTCTGGTAATCAAATGGGCCCCTACCACTTCTGCTAATTGAATAATTTCAGCATTTACCTATCTGGTAACCTTAATTGCATTGTGTGTGGGCAGAAGCAGTGCTGTCCTCTGACTAATCGGGTTACCAACCCGTTCAAAATGTATAGTGTAAAATGGTGCTGCCAGAGGTACTGTACTAAAAAACCTTTTACCATGTACTATCTAAACATGACTGCACTCTTGTGCTTGGGATCATCAGTTATCCTCTTCTGAAAATTATTAGCAAACACAAAGCAGGCTCAAAGCTAGCCTTCCCACCAGGTAAATAGTCCCTGCTTTTTTTTTTGGTGATTAGCAAATGGTGGCTGGTTTTTGTCAGGAGTTCAAGCCAACAGGAAGCAGCAGCAGTGACTAGTCAGCACTGTGCTCTGTCTTGAGGTTCTGGCTTGGCAAGCCCTTCCCTACACATCAGAGTAATGGAGTAGGATGAAAGACCATGGGACAGCTGTTCCAATACTGGAGGGATGTGTCAGGGAATTGGATGAACTTCCTAACATCAGCCTGGTTCTCTTATTTTTTTTTTTATATCCTGTTGAACTTTTGATTAGTGGATCCACAGGCTTTTAAAACAAGATGTTGCTGATTGCTGTGTTAGAGTAGCCTCTGGTTCTGTACTAATGGAGGGATCGTGAGTCAGTGATAAACTGTAATTTGCTCTTAACAAATTAGGAAAAGTGACTGTGCATCATGGTTTCTGGGTCCTGTACATATATCAGCAAAGTGTTCTTATACACATCATTAAGCTTCAGCTTCTCTGTCCTTATGTGGTGATAATGTTTCACCTTACCCAGATGCCTTAGGCCTACTGCTAAAAGTGTATTTGGATTTGTGACTGAAAGGTACCAAGTACATATGAGCTAGGAGAGGCATTTCCATATTGCAGTCCAGGCAGTTTTGGAAAAAAATATTCCAAAGCAATTTCATGTTTTTACAGCTGCCCCCTTGTCCCTCCTGCAGACACAGGCATACTTGTAAATCTAGATGTGTGAGAGAGAACTGATGTTTCTCTCCTCTCAAGCCTACCAGAGTAGAGAAGCTGATCATCTAAAGGAACTACTGAATATAACTCAAAACAGTGCTTGAAAATGTCCAGAAGTGAACACACTCATAAAAGGTAACATTTTTCTACTGTGCTAAACTTAGATGTGACCTATAGGTTAAAAATCTAACAGTAGCATGTTTATTTGCAAGTTTCCTGTGTTTCTTTATTAAAAGTGTAGCATGGGCCCTCAGAACTATGAGATTTTATGCACAGATTGTATTGGGATATCTGTTTTTTTTAATACTGTTGGAATATCTTTGGATCATGCAATTAGACCAAGCTCATCACAAAAAGAGCAAATGCAGACTGCATCTGAAGCTAGGCTAGAGCAAAGCATTGGTTTGGTTGTGAATTCTAGCCCTTCCCCTTATTTCCTATCAAGTTACAATCACTAGAAGTGCTGAAGGGCAGGGTGAGAATCAATGTTTTTAAGAGAGAGAGTCCAAAGGTTGCTTGAGAGAAGATAGGCACATGTTTAGAAGGTGAAAATTAAAATGTGAAGTAGTGAAGAACGAAGATGAGAGGTCTTTCCCAAACTGTAGGTTCTTACATTATGCTACTGGTAGAACGTATGATGCAAGTTCATTTTTATTTCCAAGAATTCTGCATGTTTCATACTGTAGCAGAGGTTAGAACTGTTTTGCAGCTATTGAATATACCAGTGGGATAAAAAAGCATTTCTAGGTTTGCACTTTTAATCATGGTCACCTTAAAGCCTGAGTCTAACGTTTTGGCACAACTGCCTCTCTATCTCACCGGCTTCACTTTTGTCTGATGAGGGCTGGAATCTCTATCTCTAGGAGAAAGGCATTCATATTCCAAAATGCAGTGTCTCTGCCTTCTGCATTCTTTCTGTTTGGCTTTCCCCTCCAGGGTTCTGGCTTCAGTCCCTAGCAGTTGCCAAAATCCGCCTCAGATTAGAATGGATAAGAGAGCAGCATGTTCTACAGGGATTTAGAGTACGGCTCTGTTTGTGCACTTCTCTATATTGTCTATAAGATTGTTTTGCAAGATAGCTGCATGGTTGAAAAGATCATGCCCCATAGCTAGTGTAGCTAGGTGACTAGTAGGGTGAAAATGCTAAACTTTAGGAAAGCTGATTTCAGTGAACTCGGGCGATTAGTCAAGGATGCACTGCAGAGTAGGAGTTTTGAACAGATAGGAGCCCAGGAAGGGTGGCTGTGCCTTAAGGAAATGATCCTTCGGGCACAGAGGGAGGCGATCCCAGTGTGAGGAAAAAGAGGGAAAGGGGCCAGGAGGCTTCCTTGGCTGACCAGAGAAATCCAGGGCAGCCTGCGGATTAAAAGGGGAGCATATAAAAAGTAGAAACGGGGAGAGATTACCAAAGAGGAGTACACCTCCTCTGCTTGCACTTGTAGGGAGGCAGTTAGATTAGCCAAAGCTACCATAGAGCTGAGGATGGCATCCCAAGTAAAGGATAATAAAAAATTGTTTTTTAGATATATAAGGGGTAAAAGGAAGGTCCAAGGTAGAATGGGACCCCTGCTAAATGGGCAGAAGCAATTGGTGGCAGACAGGGGGGACAAGGCTGAACTCCTCAATGAGTTCTTTGCCTCAGTGTTCCTAAGTGAGGGGCAAGACAAGTCTCTCACTGAGATTGTAGAGAGGCAGCAGCAA
>JAGPOW010003310.1:8939247-8989511 GCA_030014935.1 Caiman crocodilus
GTGCTCTCCCCTACCCTGGGGGTCTTCAAGAGGAGGTTAGATAAGCATCTAGCTGGGGTCATCTGAACCCAGCACTCTTTCCTGCCTATGCAGGGGGTTTGACTCAATGATCTATTGAGATCCCTTCTGACCCCAACATCTGTGAATCTATGAGAAGAAGGCACCTGATAGCAGAGCTTCTGATATTTAGTAGGCCTGGTATAGCTCTGGCAGCAGAGCTGTGTCTACCCCAGGGACCTCAACTGCCCTGTAGGCAAAGTTCTGGCAGTGCTTGTGATATGGACACAGCTTTAGAGAAATTCCCCATGCCACTTGAAGTTCAAGGGCTTTGTACTCACCTTTTTGGAAATCAGTGAGCCTAAAGAAGGAAAGAATTTAAAGTTTGCAAATCCAGTCTGTTAGCGTAGCTGCTTTTGTCTGGCTTTTTTTCCCCATGTTAAAATGAATCAAATATCCTTTAAATTCCTTTTTGACATATCTGGTATGTGTATTTAGATTCATCTCTGCTATTTGTTTGTCTATAACTTTGCCTAAACAAGCTTTTCTTGTGACTTTATCAAAGATTTCTGTCATGGGGAGGATTATTGGGTGACTTATACTTTTTTTTTTTTTAATGTGGGGCAATATAACTCCATGATGTTGTGGAATGACACAAAGTGGGTGCCTGAACACACAGTACACACCCAGCTCTGAGGAGTGGGTAACATTTAAGTTCCCAAAAGCATAAAATCCCAAAGATTGTTTGACTTATCCCCCCTCTCATGTAACATAAATTTGCTTTGAAACATTTTTGTTTCCCTTCTCTCCTCCTTTTTGAAATATAGATCCAGTTATGTTCTTGGTTTGGTTGCTGATTAGTGATCGCCAAAAGCTGATAACATTATATTTTATAAAGGCCTGAAGTTTACTGTATTTGGCAGATGAGGATTGTATGGATTGTGCTCTGCAAGTGTGCATTCAGGCTACTCCTAAGACTTTGTTCTTTCTTGCAGGGTAAACCTCTGGCATGGGAAATCCTGTTTCAAAAACTTTTGCCCTCAAGTTGCAAATGGATCTCTCTGGAGGATGGTAATAGGGAGGGAGTTGTAGCATGCCCACCATATAGTGGTTGATTAGCTGGATGATATATTAATCTTGTCTGATGGGAAGAAGCTCCTAAGAACTTTGGTGGTTCAAGCAAGTTAAAAGGTCCTAAAGGCTATAGATAAGTGGTGGCAAGACCCCTACTATTCCCAGAAGCTTGTGATTCTGTCCAAAAGAGATGGTGTAGGCAATCTTGTGGGGAGGGGGCTTGTTCCAGCAACCAGTCCACCTCATTGTCCAGGGTAATCTTGGCTTTGAAGCTGACTATACTTTCAGCAGGTTGCCTTGGCCAGTTGTGGCTATGTGTGTTAGGCATTACAAAGTCTTTGGTTTTTGGGAATTGGTACTAGCTGTACTTGGTAGCAGACTGTTACTCAACTTCATGGGGAATGGGGCTGAAAACTCTTTGTCTCCAGCCCCTGCTGCTACTCTACGCTCCCAAAATCTGCCAAAGGTGGCTAATTCTAACTGAAGTTACTGGGGATGAATGGGTCTGGTTTGAGTTAGGCTGAGGGTTTAGTAAAGACTAAGAGAGTAGTAAAAGGTATTAGTGAAGTCTGAACAGTAGTTAATGATTAGCCCCAGATGCAGATAATAGATTTGGGTTCTGCTTGTCAGCACTAACTGGAATTTCCCTTTAGAAACTTTGATACATCTCAGGATTGTATGTTGTGGGGAGACTTGCCTCCAAGAGACAGTGGATGGGAAAACTGAGTTGAGAGGGGTAAGTACGTGGCTTAATTTTTGCTCCAAATCTGGTCTTGTCTGAGGATGGTGGGGTAGAGTGAAATGCTCTGGGATGTTGCAAGCTTCAATAAGCCAAATGCTGAAGCAGGGCACTGGGAGTTTTTTCTGTGTTTAGACCTTGGAGTATGTTTGACTGATCGCTAATTGTTAACTGGCTCCTGCTGTTTGCCAACCCTAAAAGTGATCCTGAAGAGTCACACTGTTCATTCCTCTTTGGTGCTTAGGTTGCTCCCCTTTCATTTCCACAGAAGAGAATGGCTATCTTTGGTGAGTTGACAAAGGCGGTGACTTCTTTAGGGGAGGGATTATTATTTCCATGTGAGACTCCAAAAGTGAAAGACATCTTTTGGGCTTGTCCTGGCACTGCCAGAGGGTCTATGTGATAGGTAAGCTGATTCTTTTTAGTTGTTGGATGATTAGCTGGATGCTATTTGCATGTTGCATGGTTTGGGTGGGGAGAGTCTATTTTTATTTCTATCCCTCTTATTCTATGACCCTTTAATAAGGAAGGATAGAAAAGGTTGCTCTTGGTCTCTGAGCTCTGCAGGAGAAATGTACCTCTGGACGTCCTCTCTACCTTGCCTGCTCTAGCCATTGTTCTCTAAAATCTAGGATTGCCCTTCAGGATTTCATTTGAAATACAGCTGGTAAAGTGCTCTCTGCTGAAAAGCATGTTTGCACAAGGCTGACTTTTGTAGAAAAGGAACTAAATTTAGATTTCCTAGGGCAGCAGCTGTTTTTTGGCAGTAAATTTACCAAAGGATTGATCCCTTTTATTTTAGCCACAAAATCTAATTCTGAGGTAGATTCATACCTATAGACCTATGTGAAGTCAAATGAAGGGACTGCATTTTGAGCTGTTGTGCAAGCTAGCTTACCTAAATATTTTTTTTTTAAAATATCTCACAGGTGCAGGTTAGCTGTGGGACTTTAGGTCTTGAAGTGGCACTCTCAGGTATAACACAACCCTGGCTCTGACCAAGAATAATTACTAAATGTAAAAATATTGCGTGGGTTGGAATTCTAATCCAACTCTTTATGAACCGGTGTTTTTAGTGCAGGAAATGCCACAACAGCTGACATTAATTCAAACTCTACAACTTCAGTAGAGAGGCTCAGAGTTGAGGGCAAATGTTGTTGTGTTTGTACATATGTGCATGCTTCTGTGGATGACCCTCAACCCCCAAATGGTTGCTTCCAAGTGGTTGAAGTGTGTTAATAAAATAAGTCCCTGGTACTATTGTTTAACACTATAGACTTTCCAAAGTAGCTATGGAGACTTTCATTTGAGTGCCTTTGAAAGCATTACCCAGGAACACATTGTAGCCACTATCAAGTATTACTGGGTAATGCCTTTAGAGGCACCTGAGTGAAAGTTTCCATAGCTACTTTGGAAAGTTTTACTCTACAGCTCTAAACCAGGGACTTATTTTATTAACATACTTTACCCCCTTGGAAGCAACCATTTGGGGTCTGAGGGTCATCTGCAGAAGCATGTACATACATACAAACACAGCATTTGTGAGGTGGCCCTCAACTTTGAGCTTCTCTACTGAGGTTGTCGAGTTTAAATTAATGCCAGCTGTTGTGGCATTTCCTCTGAAAAGGGCAGGAGAGATTGCTCACTTCAATTTGGAAAAATCAATGTTTTCCTCTTGGCTAAGGAAAAGACAGAAGGACAAAACAACCTGAAAAGGGCAGGAGACATTGTTCTCTTTAATTTGGAAACATCAATTCTTGTTTTCTTGGCTAAGGAAAGACAGAAAGCAAAACAACCTGTCAAGAAGCAGCCCTTGGCCCTGATCTTAGGGGGTACCTCTGCATGGATGCAGGAGTCTGCCTTCACTTGCAGAACTAAAGCATTAACCCTTAATTAAAAATGCCGAGAAGAACATTGAAGACCTGGAGCAGGGATCTTCTCTCACCTGTTTGCAGCAGAACAGAATGACAGATGTGAAGTGCAGCACCACAAAGTGCTTCTTTCCTTGCAGGCTAAAACCTACCCAGGTGTATGGTGTGGATCATGCTATATTTACATTCTGGATAGCCTGGCCTGATTTTTGACCTGATGGTGTATAAAACCAGAACTGCCAGCTTCCAAATGGTATAGACGGGACGTTCAAGCCAGCAGTCCACAAGTTAACCTATCTTCCAGTCCAATGCTATTCTAATTATTTGTCTTACTTTGCTTTCCCTCAGATTTTGGTGCCGGTCCACTTTCAATAGTGGGTTTGTGATGAATAGAGTGAGAAACTAAGACCATGTGCTGCTGGGATGGGACAGGACGGGCTGGGTTGGGCTGGGCTGGCTCTGTGCTGCACATGTGGAGGTTGTGCCACGTGGAGGCATGGAGCTGGTCCAGCTGGCCCACAGAACCAGCCCGTCCTTTCTTAGCAGAACACAGCTCCAGCTGCATTGTCAGGACCCACACAGCACAGCATGGAGCCAGCCTGGCCTGGTGGTGTGGTAGAGTGCCAGGAGCCTTGGAAAGTCTCATGCCATCAGGCTGGGCCAGCTCCATTCCTCCATGTGATGCTCCTGGCACTCTAGCCAGGAGTAGCACATGGAGGTACAGAGCCAGTCCCTTCAGCCCCACAGAGCTGAGCCATCACTGCCAGTCTGCCCTGCCCCCAGCCCATTCTTACCTGAATTTCTATTCTGGGAGGGAGGGCTGGGGACAGGGTTGCCAGAGCAGGAGCCTCTGCTAGGCTGGAGGGTGGGGGCATGGTGGAACAGGGTGGAGTGGGTTGAGTTGGGGTTGGTCATGTTGCGACCAGAGCCCAAGCTACTTGGTGCTGCAGCTGGTGGCTCCTGCTGCGAGCACTTTGTCAGGTAATAATCGTCTAAATTTTAGCAGGGCTCCACGGGCCAGACAGAATGGCCTGGTGGGCCAGATCCGACCTGCAGGCTGTATTTTGCCTGCCTCGGGCTACATGCTGGGTACCAGGGACAGAAATGCATATGAGCTGTTTATGCCAGCTCACAATGTAGGCTGTAGAGCAGTTTGCTAAATTCACAAAGACCTCCAACTCCTGCAAGATACTGCTCACGTTGTTCAAATCATTTAATAATGTGAACTAATCCTTTTCATTCCATCCAGGAAGAGCACACACCAACTGCTGAAACCTCCTAAGCCTGACAAAGGGTTTTTGAACCCGAAAGCTTGCTTAATAACTATTCTCCAACCACTTGGGTTGGTCTAATAAAAGAGATCAAATTCACCCAAGGAACCTAGAAGAACTAATCCTCAGGCATTTCCAGCAGTAGCAATGTTGCCTTTTTCCACTAACTCAGCAAACAAAGAGCAAGTGGGGGTGTTTGGATGTTTCTCATTTTCCTGCCTTCCTGTGTGCAGTCATAGACTATGGATGAATGGTTTAACTCCCATTCTGGACTGGAAGAGGGGGGATTGCATGTTTGCTTGATGTGATATGAGCACTTGAGGACTGAATATAACTGTTCACAAGGGGAAGGTGCAGGAACACCTTGGTGAATGATCTTCTAATGACCAAGATCCAAGAGCTGTGTTAAGGCAAGTTGACCAGGTGGTGAGACTGTTTAAGCACAGCAGAGGAGACAGGCAGGCAGAGACACAAGGTGGGTTCCAGAGTGATGTGGCAGTCTCAAGTTTAGCTGGGCTGTTTGGACTTGGGATTCAGCCTGCTGTGTTCCAGCTGACAAATAAATGTTGACTTAATTTGCAGGAGTGTCCTGGGTGAAGTCTTCACTAGGAATTGATTTAAAACAGGCTTTTACAAACCTGAACAGGAGCATTGGGACCAGTAGGCCTGGAGTTAAGGAGGCATGGGGCTTGCCCTTAGGAAGAAACTACATCTGGGGCTGGCTCTAAGGGATACCTGGAAAGATTATATAAAGACTGGGATCCTAGGCAAGTGTGTCTGCTAAATGTGTGTCAGTGAGTAGCATTGAGGGCATCTGTATTCCTCCGATTACAGTGTTAGAAACGCCTAGGTTAGCTCAGACATTGGAAGAAGTCGAGCTATGGCAACATGGTAAATTTAGCCTGAACAGAGCTCCATGCCATTGTATCTAGAGTGCTGGTAGTACCAAAGCTAGCTAAGATACCTTGTGATGTTAAACTGCAGTCTACACCGCACGTATCCTGGGCTTACATGGAGAAGATTTCTGTGTTGAGAGAATTTTTTCAGGTTTAAAAAGAAACCCAGTTAGGAATGTTGATAATGGCCTCTCTCTAAACTGCTGAGCAGCTGACAGCTCCCCATGATCTCTGGGAACTTCTGGGTGGTGGGCACTTAAGTATCTAGATCTGGCACCTATAAATAGCTAGATTTTTCCTATGTTTAGTTTCCTTTCTCTGAAAATCTCAGTGCCTGGCTTCTCTTGAGAAATAGAGGTTTGGTTGATGGTTAGACCTTGTTGATCTTGGTTCTTGCTTAATGAGGTTTATGACAAGCTGATGCTATCATCCATTTTATTATCCTTTATCTTATTTTTTTGTTTATTTCTGTAATCTATAGGTAGGTACAGACATTATTATCCTCTTGGAGAACAAGGCATTCAAGGCCAGCTTTTGCCCTTTGTTAAGGCCTACTGAGAAACCTTTCATTTTTTTGCAACCAGGAAGATATTTTTTCATTGATGATTAAGGGACTCGACTGAATTTTAATTTCATTTGGGGGTTACCTAAGACTTTAAGGCAAAAGGGGGCAATTAAATCATCCAGTCTGACTGTCTGAGCATCAGGCCATAAGGTTCAACTCAGAGCTGGATGTTAAAGTCAGAGACCTTGTCACAGCATGTCCTGCAGGGAGGGCCATGATCTCCCTGAGGTCCTTCTCACCATGTCAAGTCCAGCCCAAGGGCACCCTCTTATACTTAAGAGCAAAGATGTGGCAGGAGAGAATATGTTGGGAAGCTGCCTTACACCTCCTTGGGCATGGTTAGGTGAGACCTCCATCCCTGTGGTTCCCCAGACCCTCCAGGGTCTCCCTGTATAATGGGTGCTCCCCAGGCATCCTTGCCTTATGGGATGCACATAGCTCCTACCAACCCCTAATACCATGCCCCAAGCCTCGCAGATAGGATGGACCTTGGTTTGTCACAATGGAACTTGCCTGCTCTCTTGGGCCTCCTCCCTTTGCTCTCCTGGGCCTCTGAAGTGTCATCCCTCTCAGGGACCCTTGCCTGCTCTAGGGCTTCATATTGAGCCTCCAGTCTTTCAGGCCCACCACATTACTATCCTCTTTTCCCAGGGACCCCTGCAGCACCCCGCCCTTCTCCGAGGTCTATCACAGCACTAGCCTACTACCAGGGCTCTCCACGCCCATCTTGGGCTTCTCAATAGTCCCCCCTTCTCTGAGACTTTGTGCCTATGCTGGGCTTCCTGGTCCTAGCCCACCTTGGGCTCCTCAAATCGCACGGCCCTCTGCCAGGGCTTGCTACACCCACACTTGAGCATCTCAAAATGTTGCCCCCTTCTGGGGCTCACCACACCCACACTTGGGCTCCAGGCAGGGGGCAATGTTTTAAGGAGCCCACCATGCCCATACCTGGGCTTGCTGTACCCATACTTGGGCTTCTCAAAGTTGCCCCCTCTCTGGGGCCAGGGCCTATGCACCCTATGCTACTGCACCTGCACTGGGGTCCCCACACTGCCAGGGGTTGCCCTTGAGGATACTGCACCTTCCCAGGCACTAGGGCCCCACACCCCTGTGGGCCCCTATGAGGCCTCACCCAAACCACCGGTTCCAAACACTAACAAAACAGACACAAGCCTCCTGGCTATAACTTAACTTAAGGCCACCTGGCTATAACAACACTGCTCCCACATCCCAGAGCCATCATCCTTCAGTCTGCTCGAGCAGTACTTGCACCCTAACTCCATGAGCTGCTGGCAGGGAACTACTAGCCTGGCTTCCGCTCTGGGCTTTATAAGGGCCAGGCCCTGCCCCTGCCCCTTACCACCAGCTGACCGCTGTCAGGTGCGGTCATTTATTGCCTGCAGTTGCCCTGGCAACTTGCAGCTGTGCTCCTTCTCAACTGCTAGGCCCCCCCCTGCAGCTTCCACCCTCTAGGAGCAGGGCAGCAAGGTGCCCTGCAACAGACTTTAATTAGAATAAAGCAGGGTTTGGGAACCTATGGCCTGTGGGCTGGATCCATCCCATAGAGGTTTGATTTAGCCCATAGTGGCACTTAATGGGAAGAATTGGTAGCATACAGTATCATTCAGCAGCGGTGGGGTTGGGGCTTGACTTCATGTAGTAGGGGAAGCTGATATTTGGTGACAAAGGACTGACGAAGCGAAGGTCCTGCCTTTGGCCCAAGTGGCAGTGCTTTGGCCTGCCACTCCTAAAAGGTTGCTAACCGCTGGGATAGAACAGTTCAGTCCTCAGAAGACTAGCTCATTATATCGCAGGTAGAGAATGGGAGACACCAAGTTGCCTTCAAATTCCTGAGGCTCCTGCAATGGGGAATGTGTTAGGTAAGATAGTCAGATGATCCTAGACCAAGAGGAGGTGTGGGAGCCTTCTCCCCTTCCTGCCAGTCCTGTGGGAGCCCTTCCTTTCTGATCCAAATCCGGCCCCCTGCACAAGAGCAGGGCCCCATATGGAAAGATGATTCTCTATATTGGCTCGTGGTACTGTTCCACCCCATCCTGCTCCTGGTTTCCTGCTGTGGCCAATCTCTGTTCCTTCAAAGGAAAACAAAGGGGGGTGGGCAGGGAAGGAAACAGAATACATCTAGGGGCAGTTGTGCTTTTCAAAGGGAAATAATCCTTCCTGGTTCTTCTAAGAAACTAGCTGAAACATGGAAGTATTGTTTTAGATTTGTAATCCTTGTCGTAATGAGACGTGCAAGTGCTGTGAGCATGTAGAGCAGTGCAGACAATCTGGTTCTACACATGGCCTGTGAAGAAAGGGGGTGAACAGGAGGGGGAAGGGTCATAGATTGAAGAATTGACATCCAAACACTAAACTACTTATCGTAG
This sequence comes from Caiman crocodilus, assembly GCA_030014935.1. NCBI lineage: Eukaryota > Metazoa > Chordata > Crocodylia > Alligatoridae > Caiman > Caiman crocodilus. The sequence continues at coordinate 8,948,048 of JAGPOW010003310.1, forward strand.
GCCAGAGGCAATGTTACTAGAAGTTGCCCCTGACACATGCCATGTGATACCTAATGTTATTGCATTCTCTGAGACCTGGTCCTTGGTGCAGGCTGAAGACACCTAGCAAATCTTGTAAAGTAGGGCTTCTAATGCTGACTATGAACTTGAATAGCCACTGAAGATATTGCAGACCTCTGTCCTTTCCTTCATTGGGCTGAGATTAAGGCAAGGGTCCTCTAGCTCTCTCAATGTAGATTGTGATTCAGAAGTCTCTTATTCTAAGACCAGCTGCACAGCAACCTCTGTCAACTACAGGAGTTATTTAACTTATGCACATATGGACAGAACTTGATGGATAAATAAATACTTCTGGGAAAGAATTAATTCCATAACATTGTCTTTTCCTCTTCACCGCCTTTTTCTCTCCTGGCTGACTTTTTTCTCTCCAGCTCACTGATGCCAAGAGCAGCTGCGGGCAGTCTTGCACAGTAGCAGCTTAATGCACTTAGTCCCACAGCCAAGCCAGTTAAGGTGAAGTGGAAGTGAACACCCAAGGAACAATCTTCATCTAAAGAAAGGGTTACAGTCATTGCTGGAATGGGTTGTGCATTTGCAGGTTGAGCAGGGTTTTTTTAAGAAGTAGGAATGTGGCTAGTGTGTCATGATGAATCCCATCCAACTTTGATAACACGGGCCAAACTTGAACTATGTTATGCAGATGTAACTCCACAGGAGTCGAATTTACTTAAAGTAGGTTTGAATAGCATGGGATTTCAGCTAATATTTTAGAATCAGTATTAAATAAGGGGGTGGTCTCTAGAAATTATGCTGCAGAAGATTCATGCTGAGCTTTCCTGACATAATCCTCTTGGCTTTAGAGAACCAAAATGGCAATTCTGTTGACTTTGCTGTTCTAAGGCGACTTCAGGTCCGATGGCACTATTTTGTCAAAAGGTCTGCATAACGGGGAACCTTTTGTGGCCCAGAACTTTTTTTGCAGAGGGTCAGTCTGCTTGAAAACTAGTTAAACTCCTTTCTAGCATCCACCAGCGATTGAGTGGCTCCTCTTGGCTGTTCCTATGGTCTGCCAGTCCTTTGTTTTTACTGGGTTATGTATTTTTCCCTTCCTGTTGCTGTGGAAAGGCCTCCACAAAAAAAAGGGGGGGAACTAGTGAAGGAACTATAATGGAGGAAACTCTGGAATCATGCTGCTGTAACATAAAAAGTAAATAAACTGGCAAAACAGATGGTGTTCCTTCAAACCCTCTTTGATCAGAGCAATAGCCTTTGTTTAAAAAAATCAGTCTTGTGTGTGAAGAAGTTTTTAGCAATGCTTCAGTGTGTTGTCTCTAAGATCGCCAGTCATGTTTTCTAGCCGTTGGGAAAGAGCTGTTCTAAGTTTTGTAGGAGGAAGTTGTCTATATTCGGTTTAGGGGAAGAATCTAGGCAGTCAGCAAATGCTTTTTTGTTATCTTTGGTTTTTAGGCTCAAGGGATCTGATTGGGTTTGATTACAGGTAGCTGAAATCACTTTGTCCACCGGCCACTATTAAAACCACAACACTATATGATATTGCTTTGTTACTTATAAGCTATTTTGCTGAAAGCCTTGGAGAAACTACCAGTCCAGTTCAAAGGATTGTGATAAATTCTGGCTTGATCCGTTCCATCAAGTTGGTAAACTTTACCTACGTTCCCTGAAGGTTGACTGAGACAAGAACATAATCTTGTGAAAAATGTTAGAATTGTTTGTTTTGCACAAGTCCAACATAGACTCATTTTTGCAAAGCTTTTTGCTTAGTGAAAGCCCAGGGTAGTTGAGAGGTGGGGAGAAGAATTGAATTAGGCTATGAGTTGTCATTCCAGCCCTGCTATGTGAGTTGATTACTGCAGCACTCTCCTTCATTAAATCATGCTGTCAAATAGAGCTAATGATGGGTCTCAAGGTGACTACCCTTTGATAGAAGGTACTAGAGGAGTATAAAGTGTTATTAAATTGGTTCTGCAGTTAAGCTTCCTTAAAAATATATCCTGAAAGCAGAGTGACTTTTCTTTTATAAGATACGTGAAAAATCAGTAGGATTTTGAATTCTCTTCCTTCAGTGCCTGGCTACAAGTGCCAGCAACTTATCTAGGCCAGGCCTGATTGGCATGACTAGAAATGGTAGTAGTTATGCCAATGTTGCAAAGGCATAATCTTGGTTTATAGAAAAAAAGCCCAGGCAGTGACTGTATTAGATTAATCCTTTTTTAATGGAAAAGACCAATTGTTAATAGTTTTTAAGCTTGTAAAGATATCAAAACACTGTAACAGAGCTAGTGGTTGAATGAGCAAGGCTTACTGCATAGCAGGTTAGGCCGGGGTGGAAAAGACCATTCTTGAGTTTTGTCACAGATGACATGGCCGTGACAAATTATGAAGCCTGAGTGTGGTCGTGGTAGTCCAGCCAAGTCTGGGGTGGGTGGCATCGAGATTGTTACTAATGTAGGGCAAGCATTAAGCAGATCATTATTTGAGTACCTGGAGTAAGCAATGCTGGGCAGGATGGACAATGAAGGGGTTCCCTGCATGAAAGAGTATCTCTGTCATGGAGAGGCATGGATCCTACTGAAATGGGAAAAAAGAGAGCCAGTGTGGTGCCTCCTAAAAACTGAAGCTGTCTGCAATGCCAAAGAGCAGAAGAGTGATATGTGTAAGGAAGAGCAGATGAGCATGAACGTACGTGTCCTACCTCTTTTCTGTCCCTTGTAGTTTCTAGTTCAGTGCTCTGGTGTTACCCCACTCCATCCCTGCTTTCAGGCATTCAGCATTTGCTATCCCATCTAGGTTCACTAGTCCCTGTCTTAACCAGCTCTTGTAGGCATATAGCAGAAGCAGGATTCCATTGATACCTCTTTTCTTGCTCTTCACTGCCAGCAAGTGATGGGGCATAGCAGAGGTGCTGCTAGAACAAAGTAACCTACCAAATGTGGCCCTGTTGTAATGTCTTCCATATACAGATGGAGTATCCAGGAGGTTTCTCTGTAGGTGCTTCCTGGCGAGTGGGAATTGGCTCTTGTAAATGTGTCCCCAGAACTTCCCATCTTATGCTGATATTGTATACTTTAAATGGCTCAAGTAAGATGTTGGTGTTTAGAGTTTTTAGAAGTGAATCTGTGAATATTTTTCCAAACTAGTCTATCACAGATGCTGGACTTGAGAGTGATTCTTTAACTGAGCTTATAGCTGTCTTTGTCATCTATACGTACTAGGGTAATACCGCTGTAGGACAGCAGCACCTGGGTGTAAGATTGTTTATCCTTGTAAACCTGTCTCTTTACCCCAGCTGTCTTTGCCCCTTCCATAAGTCCTCAAGGCAAATGGTGCCATAATCTCTGTTAAGATGGCAAACTGGCATCTTGCTGCTAATGAGGCCTCACTGGTGAGCAGGCACCTTTTATGGTCTGTCATGGTGAACCTAAACATCTTTTGGTAAGTAGACTCTTGTGAAAATAGGAGTTCTTACATGATCATGTGCCAAGCATCACCAAAGCAAAGCGCCAGGCAGCACAGGGATTGAGTTAAGGCAGAAAGAGCTAGCAGCCAACCTGTCTTGTTCTGGCCCTGTGTCGTAGCGTGTGGATGAGTTGCTGTTGGCTAAATGAGCCTTGATCTGTTCTTTATGGGATGCTTTTGTACTCCCTTGGTTTATAACAGTCTCCAAGAGAACAGTGGAGGCAAACACCGGCCTCCTTTGAAAGTCCTGACCTCTGCAGCACACCGGATTACTGAAGGTCCCTGCCCTACAAGGTCTTAACCAGCTTGGTTCTGGATTACTTCAAGGAAACATATGTGCATCTTCCCAAGACTGGATCATTATTTCTAAAGCAGTGAGGTATCTCAGGGTTCAAAATCATAGCTAAGTGTTTCTAGCACGATTTTCACCTTACGCTTGTGGACATACCACTCCAGTTTAAATGCAGCATACCTTCCTGTGCCACAAGGCTGTGATACCTGTCCCTTACACACATCCAGAAAAACAGCCCCTTGTAGTTGTGTAACAGGTCCCCACTTGGCCACACACAGTAGCTCACATCTGCAGATACACTATGGATAGATGAGGCAAGGTGCCCTCATCTAAATTGCATTACCTAAAATGTAATTATTAGGTATATTATGTTAGAGGTTCACAGGTGTGGGCAAATCAGGTTTTTGGCACCTTTTCAGAAGGGCTTTGTCCTGCTTGTGGCATGTGTTCTGAGGGTTAAGCTCTCACTTAGCAAGTGCTGCTGCTTTGTTTTCGTAAGGGGAGGAATGGAGGATGTTCAGCTTGGCTCCTCATTCAAAGGTTAGAGTGGCCTCCGGGGCATCTTCTCAGGCTGGAAGATGGATGCTCTCCTTTGATGAATGAAGTACTTAATCAGTTTGCTGCAGAGAAAGCGACCAAACAAGTTTTTGTTTTGTTTTGTTTTGTTTTTTTGTTCTGAAAATAAACTCTATGACAGGAACATGATCCCCCTAATTGTGCTTAGAGGAAGGGCCTGGCATCTCCTTCAGGAAGAGAAATTGTGCTGAGTGAACTGAAGTGAGGATAAAAGTCCTAGTGCAGCCCTGTCTCTGAGAGAGATCTTTACTTTTGGCATTTATCATGCTACCGAGTCTTACTTGTCTTTGAATAAGCTCTTAATTGCACAGCCTGACCGGTGTTATCTTTGTGTCTTTGGGATTCCTTATCTAAACGTGTGCAACTCCAGAAAACCCATATGAACTGGCATTTGGATCAGGCCAGAAATCAAGCCAGTGTTTGAGTGCAGAAGCAGGCTCCCAAAGCAGTGGTCACAAGGCCCCCAACACGTGAGAGGAGGACACAATGCAATGCCTGCCCATTGCTATATACTACTGGATCAATGAGTAGGGCAGATCTAGATGGATGGATGCAAATGTCTGTCATCTGCATGTCAGCCACAGAGGATGAGGGGGAAGAACCTGACCCTAAAGAAGGTAAATTTGCCTGGAGGGGGGAAAGGTGGATGTTGAATGTGACGAAGCAGGCAAACAAAAAATCCAACTCAGTGCAGGTGGCCAGAGTTTACTCAGATCTCTGTGGAGGTCATTGTCTTAGGGAGCTCCACCAAGCATAGAGGAGTCTGGGAGGTCCCATGGAGCGTAATGTAAGGAGGAAATGGGGTCCCTGCCACGGGTGTGACACACCGTCCATCTTCCCCCACCCCAACACAGATGAGGTTTCTGCTCTTCTGTCCTACATGCTTCACTTCTGCTTAGTGTAGTCTCTAACAACAAATTCCTGATAAACAGTTCTGTGCACCAGCCCTCCCTTCCTTTGAAAGTCTCTGAGACTTGCTCTGTGTCCTTCATGCCCTCAGATGAAGAGCTGGGAGCTCTCTCTCATACTTTACATAATTCTTGATGTTGTACATCTACAATGATGGACTTTGAGACTTGCTGTACAGAGTGGTGGCTGCAAGCTTTTCCTGTGAAGTGGGGAAGCCCAAGAAATAGGATTTTGAGTGAATGACACCTTTGACTCATGCTGTAGCACCTAGCCCACTTTGAGTCTTTCCCCTTCCTTTCTTGACTCCCTTGCTGAGTGGTCTCCAGTACATGGGAAGGATGGTTATGGTGCCAAAAGCACAGAGCTGGGACTCTGGAGATGCAGTTTTTATTGCTATTGAGCCACAGACTTCCTGGATGACCTTGGGATAGTCACTTAGTCTCCTGTGACTAGACAAGGAGAATGAGACCCGACCCCTGACCCTCCGGCCTTCACAGGAGCCAAGGATAAATAGATTAATAACTGAGGCATACTGATCATATGGCAAGGGCAGGCATGTAATTCCCAAAAGCAGGTAAGTATGTGTGACCAAGGCCAACTGAACAATTGTACAAACTTTTGATGTATGACTGGACCTTGCATTTGGTTGATGTAAGTTCCAGAGCAGAGCTCTGAACACAGGCCTGGAGGATGGTGGTGCACTTACAGTATACTGCATTACTGCTGCTATGGAATATTTGTGTGGTAGAGGCCTGGGTATCTTGAGTGTGCCTATATAGCGTTTAGCATGCTAGGGCTCTACACTAGGTTTTTAGGCACTCCCCTAATACAAACAAGTAGATATGCCTGTTTATTTGAGTATCCCTTGAGGCCTTGGCAGAACCCAGGACTTACACTGGGGCTGCAGTGACAGGCTTTTACTTTGGAGAAGAAGCAGTTAAACTGGCGAGGATGTCAGGAAATTGAATAACTGAGAGCAGCACTCTGGTCTTATGATGCCTAGGTTGGGCCACTTACTGCAGAATACAGGTTGAGCAAGTGAACACTGTCTTAGTGTCTGTGGACTCGTCTCCCCCTCCTGTCGCTGTCTGGAGCATGTGACTTGGAAAAGGATTGAGCTCGGGGACTGGAGTGAGTGAAACGCGAGTGCCTGCTAGCGAAGTTGCTGCAAGTAGAATTCTGATAAGTGCCCGTCACTCCTCTTTGTTCTGCTCTGTACGTACTGTTTCTTTATGTACATGACTTGGAAATGGCACGGGAATGGGGAAATGGTGCTTTTCATGCTCGCTGTTTGTGGAAAAATTTGTTTCTTTTCTCTTTATTTTCTTTTCTTGCAGCTTATGCAAAACTTTCTTCACTGCTTGCTCAGGGGAGGATAGAGAATAGCTGCCTTCAGGTTGTAAATCTCTAAAAAGTGGTCTTTGCTACCTAAACAGACCTGCTGGGAGATCTGTTTATTTATTATACAGTTGCCTCGCAAATCAGAAGCAAAGTGTCACCTGTATTGTGAAACAGAATGATCTGGGGGCTTCAGCTTGGTACTGGCCCCCAGCCCAACATGGCTCATAGCGTCAGAGACTAAATAACCATAGTATAACAGAAACCTGATCAGTGTTTTGTGACATTCCTATTTTGCTGGGCAGTAGCAGTGGAAGTGGTTGTTTTGTTTTATTCCTTTTAATTGCTGGAATGTGAAAGGGTAGAGCACTCTATTGTGTGTTGCTTTCTTAAGTGCCGTGGGAGTCGAGCATTTGTGTATCTCTTCTACAGGTATTTGTTTAAATGGGGTTTTATTGTACTGTCACATGCTGCTGCAAGAGCATGTTTCTCCCTTATGAATGATATGAGTGGAGCTTCATTTTAATCAGCTGGCACCTTAGACCAAACAAAATAGCGCTTCCTCTTTGGCATGGGTAGCTTGCCCAGTTCAAGCTTTCCAGAAGAACTGGAGTGTATCTTGGCCAAGAATTTTGTCTGCCATGGGAGAGCTTAGGCCAAGGAGATGACTAAACAACAGGCCCAATTGTCAGGCAGTGATCTGTGCTAGCTATCTCCAGAGAGAAACCACAGTAGATTAAAAACGCCCTTGATATACTTTGTTATAAAGTCCGTAAAGTGCTTTGCTCATGTGAACGAACCCTTGTAACTCACTTGGGAAGAAGGAAGCCTCTGAGTCCCTTACTGTGTGGCTGGGGTTTGGTTTTGCATCCCCTTGAAAAACACCATCTTGAAAGAAGTCCAGCAATGATCAAGGAGTGCTTTGGCATCTTCAAACACATTGGCCTACCCATGGTTTTTCTGTCATGGTCCTCCCTTCTATTTTTCTAATTGATTTATTGAAAATAAACAACAGCTGCTGTAGAGAAAGCTAGGCCTGGAAGTGACCCTTGAAGCTTTCCCTAATAGAAGGGATATTCTCTCTCTATCCATTCTAGCCCCTTCCATATTTTGCTTCTTTACTCAGTAAGCTATCGTGTAGATGAACCTTTGTGGGCACATGCCTGTATGTGGAGGTGAGCCTATCTGGGTGTACGAGTGCCAGCTGGAGGGCTGCCTAGGTAGGTTATGTAGGAATTTCCCTCCTTTCCTCACTGAGTTTATGTGCAGAGTGGGCTGCAATGCAGTCTGGAGAGCAAAGTGCCCATTCAGCCAAAAATACCTGCAGCCTAAGTGTTGGGTGTGCACTGAACCTATTTAAAGCTTTTGCCATAATATGAACCAGTGTGTTTTTGTAGTTGTAGACACTGGTCTGTTGTTAAAATGCATGACCCTGGCTTCAGGCTATGCAGCTCCCTGCAGGCAGGCAGCCTGTCACTCAGGCTTGCTTTTGCTGTCTGTAAGACTTGTAAAACAGCTGTTTCAGAGACCAAGCCCCATTAATTTACTACTGCTGCTGCCTCAAATGCCCTGCTGCAGGCACGGGCTGGGGAGCAGGAACACACAGTTAGAGCGCAGATCTTTTCCTGGTCATAACTTGCATCTAAGGCCAAGTTTCCTACTCTGGTGTCGGAAGGAGGGGGCAGCATTTTTAAACGCTGATTTTCCTGTGTATTGATTCTCTTTGCATGAGCTTGCCTCTTCCGTTGCTAATTAAAAGGCAATTTTCACTTATGCTAAACACCTTTATAAGGCACTCATGAAAGATCTTTCTACATTTGCCACCTGCAATAGAGAAAATTTGGGTTTGGTATGTGGGGGTTGGTATTGGGGATAACTCTTGGGGCTTTGGTTTTTGTGCATAGAAGTGAAGCTTTTGTGAGCATTATCAGGTTCAATCTTGCCAGCTTAGCCTTAAACCAGAACAGAACAAAAAACTGTACCCCCCCGCCCCTTTTCATCTTTGAACCTGAGAATATTTCACTTGCATTCCTAGGGAGACTACATTTTTTTGTGTGTGCTTATAAATCTGAATCACACTCACAGCTCTCCAAGTGGAATTCCTACCCTGCAAACAGATGTGCCAGAGACTCCTTGGAGTGAACTGGGGAATTTGCTGTTTCACTTACTTATAAATAAGATGATGAGACTGTGGAGATGAGTAACAAGACAAGCCCTTAAAGAAATGATTTTTGATTTGCACAGTGGTATCTCTGGAGGGTCTGTTCTGTCCAGACAAGAGCCATTATATCCATCAACAGGAGGAAGGTATGGCATTTAGTGGATGTTTCCTTATGTTCCTCAATAATGTAAGGAGAGGGGGAGAGATGGCACTAAATCTCCATACTCTGGAAATATTGCTCCATTCACTCACTGAGCTCACTCCTGGCCTTGTCAATGGTTTCTGGTGCACGTATTAAGCACTCCCCATCCTTTTGCAACTACTTACGTGAGTAGAATTCAAGATAACCTGCAAAGCCATCCTCTGTTCTAAAGTTATTTAGCTTGTCCTTGGAGCAAAGAAGAGACTCCAAGTTTCCTGACCTCCTCTCCCCCACCCAAAGGGATATATATAGCCCAGATTGTCGTGCTGTGCCCAGACAGCCCGTCTGATTATACCATCTAGAAGGCTGTTTAGTTGTTCAGATGAATAGGTAGAGATTTGAGGTATATTGGCCAAGTGTTTCTTTTGGCAGTGTGAGAACTTAAGTCCTCAGTTCTAGCTCTGAAGGTTTGGATATCTTTAGAAGTAGTACGTGCACAGAGAGGATACAACATATGATTGTTCAAATGCTTTGAACAAGAAAAACCTACAAAATGTTCGCTCTGCCTAGCGACCACGAGTCCTGGTCCAGCTGTTTGCAATAACTTACTCTTTCTCTAATTCACTCTGGTTCTGATCATTCCTGCTTGGCCCCTGCACTCCTTAAGTAAAATGCTTGGGCATAAAAAGTTTTCCCTGGGAACATGGAAAGAGAATAATTCCTCTTCTAGCCACTGCTTGTCTGTAGGGTGGAATCGCTGTAAAGAAAGTTACTGCTCCCTTTCATAGTGGAGTAAAGTGCTGTGCACTGAGTGTCCTCACAGAGGTTATGCCCATGAGCATGCTGGCAGAGTGCCCCTTCTCCCTGCACTCTGACTTTTCTCTGTAGAGACAAGCCCTTAATTATTTCATCAACTTCAGAGTTTGCTCAGCAGTGCACCCCCTTTCCCCACATACATGCTGTGCCTTCCTCCTCGGAGGGAGACCTAGCTTCCTCGTACGCGTCTACCTCACTGATTTTTCTTCCATTTCCTTTTAAATCTTCCCAGAACCTTTAATTCCTTTCTGCCCGTTTAATTCTCTGGAGATTTTAAAGCTTGCCTTGTGGGACAGGCCTCTCCTAGGAACACCTGATACCCTGATGTACTTGTTTCATGTATTAATCAAGCTGTATCTTAAAAGTAATGAGGAATTTTGCCCTCTACTCCTCCTACCTGCAGGTCGATCCCAAATCTCACTGCTCTGAGAGTTAGGAATTGTTTTCAAATTTCCAATCTACATCTATCCACAGGCAGTTTATTCCCATCTGCTGTGTGCTAACATCGTCTTTTAGCTTTAAATAGCTTGATTCCCAACCAGGTATTCTTCCTCTCTTTTCCTCTCCTCCAGGTATTTATAGCAAGCAAACCTATCATTAGCTGAACTAGCCAAGCTCTTTGAATCCTTCCTCATCAAATAAGCCTATAAATAAGCCCCTGTTCAGCCTTGCAGCTTTTTGGTGCACCTATTTCAGTTTGAACTTTTCTCTTTTTTTGAATATAGATGGCCAGAGCTGTACAGTGCTCCACACACAGCAGTGCCAGTATCTTGTACAATGACATCAGTACTTCCCTGTGTCTGTGTAATTGCTTTGTTTGACGCATCCCAGGGTATACATTTGCATTTTTTATGGCTGCACCACATTGGCAACTCATAGTCCATAATCAGCTAATACTCCTAGGTCCTTCTCATTAGTCATTTTCCAACAGTAAGGTGTCAGAGTTGCTTATTAAGCAAGTCATGGTTTCTGATGGGATGAAAAGGTTATGCTACACAGTTAACTTTTCAGGGAGTGTTTATTCTACCTTTGAACTGTTGCCTTAATATAATCGATTTGCAGTAATCTGATTAAATGGGTTTAGACCTGCAGACATGTTTGCGTTTCTCTCATTATGTCTAATGCAGTTAGAGGGGAGATGTAAAGACTTAAAGTTAATAGAAACCAGACTAGATTGCCAGGGGCTCCTCTAGACCTTTCCACCAGCTGTAGCTCTGCATCATGCTAATGTGATTTCTTTTTTAGATAGAGCTGATCATAATTAAATACAGAGCTGCACATTAGGAGAAATATCCTGAGTCTGATCCTTGGGTAGATGCAATTAAGATGGGGTTTAGGAGCAATTAGACTCTGAAACAACAAAAGACAAGTTTTTACCTTTTGGATGTCTAGATTTGTGAGAAGACTTTTCACTCAATGGCTTAAAATGGCATCTGTAAGTCGGATTGAAAGCTTTAGGGTAAGGATCATTTGAGTGTTGCATCCACTTGTGCATTACAGAAATAGTAACCCAAAGAGAACACACTGATTAACCCAAAGAGAACTTCTGAATGCTACATTTGCTCTGAGCTCCATGTAGCGAGTGTGAAGGAGGATGATCTATCCCAGACAGCAATCCATATCTATAGGACAGGGCTCTCCAGGATGCAGCCTTTCCGGTAGGAGGGATGCTGGGAGCCAGACTTCACTGTGTGCTGTAGAAACTGTCTCCTGTTTGTGAAAGTTGTTTTTTGTGACCCTTGCCCTAATGTCCACTATTCCTTCTTTCTTTAAGGCTCCCATTGTCCTGCGTGCCATTTTTGATACCTCTGCAGTGAAGATGTCTCTCAGTCACCACGCAGCTCACATGAACCATACAATGAGCATGCCATCCTCCGTGCATCCGCCGGAACATTATCACCCTACGACGTCACCAGGACACAATCATGAAGGAGGAATGATGATGATGATGGTGAGTGAAGTCCAGAAAGTTACACATTGTCCAGAGCTTAGTTTAAACTCTATTCCCAAAACCCTTTACCTCCCTGAACATCTGGGGCTTCTACAATGAAGTAAAAAAAGACTTTTTTAAGACTTCAATATTAATGTTTAATTCAGGGAGAATATAACTTGGGAACCCTAAAACCATCCATTCAGTAGCTTAGGTTACTTCCCAAGTGGTGTTTGTCTACAAGAATCCTTTCAAATTCTGCTAGCCACAAATGTACCACTTTAATTTCACTGGCAGCTGTTGACATAACTGAAAATCCTTTAATTTAGAGAAGTGACAGGTAGTTTTTGTAAAGGATAACTTGCAGCATAAAATGTGTTCAATGTGTGAGTCCATTGCAAAATGGGCTTTCCTTGCAGAAAGTCAGGGAGCATGTCTGCTGGCATCAGCACTGTTTGGAAGCAGCAGGCTTGTGTGAAAGCCAGAATGATTCTGGAAGGGCTGTGCAAGCTGCTTGCTGCAGTATCTCCTCCACACTCATTTGAATGAAAGAACCTGTCCTCTCTTTCTTTGGATTTTCCTGTAGGAAAGGGAAGAGCTAGGATTCATTTGCACTGTTATTGAAAATGTTAACCTCCTCTGTAAGGAACACATACTGAAATGAATGTGGCAAGGATCTAGGTTATGCTGAATTCAAAGTACTCTGCCACTCTCAGCCACATTCCTCTCCTTAGCCACATTCCTGAAAGGACCAGCAAAATTGCTAAACTGTCTCTAGTCTCTTAAAAGACTTAAGTGTATAATGTGTGTGAACTAGTTAGGGAGACTTATCTGGACTGCATGTAAACAGGACAACAATAGCTGGGCTCCTTGGAAACAGAGGTTCTAAAGCTTTGGTAGATCAGTGCTTGCTGTGTTGACCCAGTAGGAAACCTTTTAGTTGGGATAAGTTGCTATTGAAAGCCCTGGACTGTGCGCTAGTTGGGAAGGAAGGTAACCTAATACATTCAGAGCTCTGAAATGTACAGGTCAACTGCAGTCTGCTTTGTGGGTCACCAGCAGCCATTTTTATCTCAAGTTTTACAAACTTTTTTCCCCCCTCCTTTCATTAAATCAACAGAAAATAGTTCTAAGTGGATATAGGCTTGGATTGGACAGTGGCTGCACAACAAAGACTAAGTGTCCTATGAAAGGGCCCATCTTAACTTTGAACAGAAAATATGCCCAGAATTTTTAAAATCCTGTTACAGCTGTGACTTTTCTCTTGAGATGCTTAAAGGAATTTGTATATAGTTGTGAAATGGCTTCAGTTCCTATTCTCTCCAAACGGGCACTATTTGGCACCTGCCATGTCAGATTTTTCTGCTTCCTGCTGCCTTGTCACCCATGCTGCTGCCTTGTGACTGCCACTTCACGTTATTATGGGATGGCCTCATACTCATTCTGCTTTTTTCATCCCTCAGGACACCGGGTAGATTTGCAGTGATCTGAACTGAATTTGTGCCAAAAGGAAATTATCCTTGTTACACTAGGCATGCTATAGTGTGTTTCAACTCTGTGCTTGGTGACTGAGCAGAAGAGGCTTGCTCTGAGTTTGGCTTTAGCCATACCAACATCATGTAACAGTCCTTTGCTTAAAATTTTGTAAGTCTTGTTGTAGGGTGTGTATTTAAGCCTTGCCTCTTCCCCCTTTTTTTTCCTCAGAGATTCTTGTTTATGTTTTAAATGACCTTTCTGTCTTGGACAGGATATGACTTTCCACTTCAGCTATAAGAATGTGCCTCTCCTGTTTTCTGGACTTGTGATCAATACACCTGGAGGTCAGTAGTGCTGTCTCAGATAAGAGGCTGGCTTGTTGCTCTTGCCCTAACCAAAGCAAAAGCTTACTTCTGAGGGATGTTGATAGAGTAACCCCACGCCATATGGTTGAAGGTTCTTCCAGTAGCCAGGCATGGACTACTTAGTGTAGTTAGAGCAAAGAGGGTGAAAGTGGAGAGACTTTCATGTTCCAATATTGCATCAGCCTTGTTAAGAAATGGGGTGTCAACACTTGAGGGGTGTTGCATGTCAGGTTCCATGTTGTTTTAGGATGAATCAAACCCTTACACACACAGGCAGCCTCTTGTCTATGCAGTGGGAGCTGTCCATTGGATTGGAAGGTGTCTTTCTCAAGGAAACAAAGTGAATGACTTTTGCACAAATTTGGTAACTTGACTTCATTCTTTCTCCACTGTCAGAAATGGCTGGTGCTTTTGTGGCTGTCTTCTTCCTAGCCATGTTTTATGAAGGTCTCAAGATAGCTCGAGAGTGCCTGCTTCGTAAGTCACAGGTCAGCATTCGCTACAATTCCATGCCCGTCCCAGGACCAAACGGCACCATCTTGATGGAGACCCACAAAACAGTTGGGTAAGAATCTGCCTTCTTTCTAAGACAAATAGCATGCTTCTCAGCAGACAAGTATGGAAAGGCTAAGACACAGAAAATTCCATGTGGACACAATTTCCTCTTGAAGGCTTACATAGTGCACATCTTTCTGAAGGACACTAAAGAACCTGTACCTTCAGGGATTACCCAGTTATCCTGTTAGGGTTGGAGAAGAGGGAATGGAAGAGCCACTCTGCACTAATCATGAGGGCTTTATAAGAGTGTGTGTGTTGGAGAGAAGGGTGGGGGAAATGGGCAGGGGAATAATGGCAAGGAATTGGAAGAGGGAAGTGTGCATGTAATTATCAGGCTCAGAAATTGTCTGTGCCACCAAACTTGCTCTTTCTGAAGCAAGAGAAGGCCAGGGGATCCTTTCAGGTAGTCTAGGCCTCTGTTTTCAAACAACAAAAGCTGCCCTGTTCAGCTGGAAGCATAGGCCAGGGAGAAGAATAGAACCAGGAGGATTTGACTCAAAATGTAGCAGTACTGATCTCCCAGCGAACCTTGTTATTCCTATCTGATGAGCAGGGATCCAGGTTTTCCCCTTCCCGCAGAAAACCGTAGTAAAATGTGGATTCCCCTCCTTACTGGAATAAAACGCGGACTTCTTATTTTAGCAGAGAAACCCACAGATTTTGCAGTTTTGCATCAAGCCCTCTGCAGGGAGTGGGAGGAGGGTGGTCAGGCAGGGAGCACCATGTGCATGTGTATGCACATGGCCACCAGGCAGCCTGGAGAGTAGCTCCCACAGGTAAGTGTCAGGGAGGATTGAGACCCCCATAGGGAGGGAGTTGGGCAGGGCCAGGGTTGGGGCTGCTGCCCAGCTGGGCAGTGTGTGGGGCTTGGGGCCACAATGTGTGGCTGCAGGGCCCTGAGACGAGGCTGTGAGTAGCTTGTTTTGGGGGTGGGGAGTGGGGCTGGCTCCCCACCACTGTGCTAACTCCCAGAGGGAGGGAAGGGTGGGCACATGCACCCCAGATCTGTGTGCCAGGTGGGGGTAAGCTGCCTGCTGCAGGCTTGGGCTCTCTGCCCTTCCCAGGGTCTCTGTAACCCATTGTGTGCAATCCATTCCAGTGTGGCAGGGCACAGCAAGGCTGCATGGGGATCTCCTTGCTGCTGTGAGCTCTGTGCTGCCCTGGCGAGGCATCCCTTTGTGTGCAGCAGGAATAGAGACAGCAGTGCAAGGTTGTGCCCCTCGCTGCCTCCGTGTGCAGAGAGGTGCATTGCCAGGAGAGTGTGAAGCTCATAGTTGCAACCAGCTTTCCTGTGCAGCCCTTCTCTGCCTTGCAGCATTAGGTTGCACCCACCAGGCTGTGAAGGCCTGCGGGGAGGGCAGCAAGGCAGGAACCTGAGCCCACAGTGCACACCTGCACCTGCTTTGCACACAGGTATGGGGAACATGGGCCCCCCTGGGAGTGCATGATGGGGAGCTGCCCTGCCCAAACCTGCAGCAATCAGCAGGGGGGAGCTAGGCTTCGCTCTGCAGCGACCACTGTTGCTGCCTCCCACCGGGGCAGGGGCTGTGTCCCTGACCCCGTAGCCCTGGCAGCTGGGGTTTCCCTCCAGCAGGACTGGGGGAGCAGGGGTCATAAGTAGGGGGCAAGGGGCACCAGCAGGGCTGTGTAGGGGTGGGGGGGGCTTTCATTTTAATCACAGATTGGGGGGGGGGTTATCAGAGAATTTGCAATTTTAATTATTTTTATTTTTTGGTCAGGGAAAACCAGGATCCCTGCTGATGAATATTTTTGTGTAGCTGATTGCCTGGGAGAAGCTGCAGTTGTCCATTTGTGGGGGAGGGTGGAATCTGTATCTTTTTTTTCCCCACCTCTCTTCATGCCTACTCTATGGGCTGCCTTCTCTGTGGCAGGGACCCTCCATTCCCCATCCTATAGCTCTTGGTTGCTGATTGCTCTCCCTTTCTGTGATTCCTCAGACAACAGATGCTGAGCTTCCCTCATCTGCTGCAAACTGTGCTACACATCATCCAGGTGGTGGTCAGTTATTTCCTCATGTTGATATTCATGACCTACAATGGATACCTCTGCATAGCTGTGGCAGCAGGAGCAGGGACTGGCTACTTTTTCTTCAGCTGGAAAAAAGCTGTGGTTGTGGATATCACTGAGCACTGCCATTAATGCTGGACACGTCAAGAACCTCTCTGCCCCTCTGCTCACTTTAACTTTAGCCATTCAGAGACTGAGGATCATTCCCAAACTGAAAACCAATGTACGTCAATACAATCAATGTGGGTTTTACCACCAACTGGGACAGTGCCTGGCACATGGGGATTCCTTGCATTGGGGAACAGTGCCACCCCTTTCTTACATGGTAGCCTGGTACCTGGGCCAGGCAGACCAGCTTTCAGGAGTTGTGTGGGCACCATCTTTGGTGATGATTTTATTTTTAGATTCAATCCCAATTGAAAGAAAGGCAGACAGGACTGTGCAAAGTTATTCCATTGCCCTTTTAGAAATGTATTTTTAACCAGGAAGTGGTTGAAAACAAGATTTTTATGAAAGGAAGATAAAGGTTGAATTAGATGACGGAGGAAATATGTGAAAATAACATTAATTTTTAATTTTTTTTTTAATAATTGGTACTTAGTGCAAAGGAGGGAGATGTCAGGACCCTGAACCAATAACACTTTCTGGGACTCAGTCCTGGAAACAGTGCTCTGCATCATGTTGTTGGGAAAGGGCAGGCCCTACTGACTCGTGGGAAACATGTGCCTCTGAAGCAGGCATGGTGTAGCCATATACCCCTGCACCAGACTGAGACCATTTTCCAAGCCTGTTGGAGGGTGTTCAGCATTGATATTTTGCTGGCTTATCCAGAAGGCTCCAGCAAACAACACTTCAGTTTGGCCACTTCCCACTTACTGATCATGGGAGAGTACTCAGTTGGCATAGGTCAGTAGTCTCTCACTTGGGTAGCAGGGAGAGATTTTAAGTAACCATTGACCTGATGCCAACTTTGTCCTGATTGGCAGTAGACCCTCATTTATCATTCTGTGAAAATCATTGGTGGAACACCACAGCCAAATGATAACTTGTGACATTATTTTATAAAAACCAAGTGATGCCAACAGGGTTTTTAGGGGTTAAAATATCCAGAGAAAAGGAGATGCCTTGGCTGGGCTGGGAGATGAAGAACCAGACTTCTATGAGAGAATGGGGAGTGGGGGTCCAATAGCTCCTTGTGAGGAGGGAGGGGACTATAAGGCCAATAAAAAGTCATCCAGCCTCTAAGGACTTCTCTTTTCTGTAATCCCCAAATCTTGGACTTTCTCAACATGGCTGTGTCAAGGCAGCAAGTGTCAATGCCAGTGACAGAGCTGCTTAACAATGTAGCAGAGAACTTTCTAGCTTGTGCTAGGAGCCAAACAGATCTTACAGGGAAAGCAGGTTCAGTTCCTGGATGGGAGAGCCCTACCACGGACCACCTGAGGTGCTGTAGGGAGTAGCATTAATTCTGCTTCTGGTACTAGAGGGGGCCGTGCTGTTCAATGTGCCATCTTTCCAATGAGAGGTAAAACTGAGGGCCTGATTTGATGTTAAAGACTGTGCAGCCTTTTTTAGAAGAGAATGGGCATTAACCAGAGTGTGCCAGCCTATTCTGACTGGTGGAAAAACTGTTCAGCCTCCCCAAAACCCTCTGTGGTTTAATTGGTAACCTCATCCCTTACTTTCTCCTATGCCTTGTAAGAAGGTGTGAAATGGCAGCTGTGAGGCACTTACCAGGACCTCTGCATACCATTGATCTCAAATTTTGGCCTGAGAACAGCTTTTGGCTCTCGGAACTCTTCCTTGTAGGTACCTGGTTTTGGGAAGGTGGACTTGGGTCTTTTCCAGAGGTTGACATGGATGGGAAAGCTGGAGAATTGGTTCTGTACAGTTGGTTGGCTAATTTAGAAGATGAAAGATACTACAAAATGCCAGTTACAGAGTTCCCACATGTGACATGAAGGACAGGGCTGCTTGTTTTCTAGTAGCCACTTGAACATCTCTGGTATTCCCATATGTTCTGTAATCTGTGTTTTTCCTCCTTTGGTGACTTTCTTCCTGTTTCTGTTTCTGTAAAGAAAGGTTGGGCTGGCCCAACAGGTACACTAGGTAAAATTGCTCAACCAAGGCAGGGATGCATCTAGTCTCATATCCTGTCTCCAACAGTAGCCAGTACCAGCCGATTTAGTGGCAAGTGAAACCTTAACTGCACTGTTTAAACTTTTATTGCAGTACTGCAGCAAGGGAAAGGAAAGACTCATTTCCCTCTTTGCTAACAGCTGTATCTTCTGAAGTTGGAGTAACATCCATGCTTTTTATAGAGACCTCAAACAGCTGCTTACAATATTTGCTCTTTAATCTTTGGAGCATTTTTTTTTTTTTTTTTTTTTTAAATCAATGAAGGTAGGGTAGCAGTGTTGGAGAAGGAGGTTCCTCATTTCAGCTCCACTCTGTGAACCAGATTAAGTTTGGGCTAGAGAAATAGCCAGTTACTTGATTTTTTTTTTCCCCACCTCCCCCTTCCTTACATGACAGTCCTGGGAAACCTTCCACACTGGCCTTAGTTATTTCATATACTTTGGCTGTTCTTTCTGAAGGAGAATATCTCCAGTTAGCCTAATCCTCTATCAAGAAAGCTTCTGGACTTTTTTGCTTTTGCCTTATGGTCCCCAATCTTACCTCACTATCTGAGGGGCGGATGACTCTGTTGATTAGACACAGCCTCCATACCTGATGGAGAATTCTGTCCTTGTCATATTAGTTTTTCTAAACTCTTCTGGGGCAACCTCTGCTTTTTTGAATACAGGAGACCTGTATTCTATGCTCATATGGCCTTCGCCATAGTAGCTGCGCAGCTCATAATCCATAGAGGATTTGCCCTCCCAGCTATGTTGAGGGGTAGGGCAGTGCTGCATAGAAGGGGATCTGAGACACTAAGTGACCTGAACAAGGCCACACAATACATGGATCAGGTAACTGAACTCCTCTTCAGTCCCAGGTTAGCAGTCGAACCACTTGATGACCCTTTTTGTTGTTGTTTCTGTAAGATGTCCTGTGTTGGAAGCCAGCTAGTTGTTGGGTATCTGACATGGAAATTAGTTCCCAGAGATCTGGAGAAAACTGCAGTACTGGGGAGTGTTCCTGATTGCTGGGAGGAAGATCAAGTGTGGAGTCTGTGGAGTCCTGTTCTTTATTCTTTCCTTGAGAACCAGCCTCCTCTGCCTGCTGCTCTCCCCGGTGTAACTTGCCTCCTTACAGGTGCTTCTCCACTCCCTCTGGCTGGCAGATGGCAAGGGGAGACTTTTTGTACTGGGAGCAGAGGCTTGGGGTGGAAAAGCCAGCTCAGAGCTGGCAGTGCCTCTGGCATGAGAGGTGGAATATAAGGGATGTTCTGCTGCTAGTCAGGCCCGGGTAGGGATCTGAAGAAAAGAGGTAATAAATAAAGATCCCTCATGCATGTGACTGTCACCTGCTCTCACAATACTCTTGACTGCAGCATTATTCCTTTTGCACTTAACCAGCTGAGTTCCTCACCATCTGCACTGGATTTTCCAGCTGGAATCCTTTCACATCACTTGCATGCTTCACAAATGGTCTAATCATGGCCAGGACCTTTTATCACAACTAGATCCCACTTGCTAAAAGGGCTATCTATTACCTCCTGTGGTTTTCTTCAAGCCATAACTGGGCTCCATGGTTTGTTTGTTTGTTTTTTTCCTTTGTCAACATGTGTTAATTAAAAACCTAGTGGTCTGTTTATAAAGTCAGCTGAAAAGGGCATGTACCTGTTGGTGTTACAGCTGGTGTATCAAGGGGGGACTGAAGTATTACAGTGTTCCCTGCCTAGGCTGCTGCTCAGTTTGCCAGCTGTCCAGTGAAGTACATCTGCCATCATGGCAACTTTTAATGACAGCTGGCTGGAGTTTTTTGACAGGTGTATTTGAGGCAGTCCTGTTGCTAATTCTCAGCTTTTCCTTGTGCAGGGTTGGAAGGGAGGTAAGAACCCAGAGATTTACTAACATTTTAATTTGTGCTTAAATGAAATGTGTATACAATATGCAAAGAGTGTGTGATGTCCTAGATCTAAGTGTTTTGAGTTTTCAAACAAGTGCATCTCTTGATTGCGACCTTGGAAGAATTGCATAAAGCATTCAGGCTCTGCCGATCCACCGCAAAGACACTGGCTTTTGCTATTTTATCCAAGTGCCTTTTAGGAATCAATTGTGCTAGTGCCTTTTTAGTTTGATCTCTAGCTGATTCCAGCTGTACTTCAGGACATATGGTTTTGGCTACAGTGGACCATTTCATTTGCCTTTTAAATTCATTGTTAAAGTCAACTTGTTCAATGCTGATGCGTGTATCAAGATTCTACTGTATATAATTAGTGAATAAAGTAGACTGCATTTTACTGTGGTGGTTGTGTGTTTTGAAAATGTTCTCCAGTGTTAGAAAAAACAGCTGGAGAAGGAACCAGAGCAGGAACTCCCAGGCTCCATCAACACTTGGTATGTGCCTCCAAAGGGAGTGACTGCCTAGCTTTAAGTGGCATAGGGAGCAAGTTGCTGGACTAGTCAACCTGGCCATACCTAACTTCCCACTCATTTGCATGTGACTATGTTCTTTGTGGCCTATTTATCATAATGCAGTGGAGACAGCAAAAATGTCAATGGACAAAAAGCACAGCAACTTTTGGGGCACTTTAACCCTAATGCTGGCCATGAAAAATAGCCTCTGAAGCTGTTTGGTAGTGAATCCTAGAAGGAAATAGTTTGGTTCATTTAAGCTTTGTGGTGCATGGGGAATAATCAAGTTGAGAGATGCAGGCTACACACAACATCCTCTGATACCCACTTCTTAAGATGGAGGAGATCACAGGCACTACTACAGATAAGTGCCTGTGATCCTTTTCTGTAGATTGAGTCTAAGCACTAATATGCTTTAAAATATATGAATTTGAGTGCTGCATGAGGGTGTAATATAAGGCTAACAATACAGTTTGAGGTCAGAGCAAGGAGTGCCTCAGGTGCCTTCCTTCCACCCACCCCCACCCCCCAAAAAAAAAAAAAAATCCCCAACAAAACTGCTTTGCATATATCTGGAGCTCAGACCATGACTTTGCTCCTCCTTCAACTGATCAGTTATTTAACTTTATGCCAACAGGTACCCAGACCCCCAAATTCCTTTGAGGTGGCTGTATTGAAAATCTGAGTTTGGCAGACAGATTCTGTCCATGCAGGCATGCTGTAACCAAGAAGTCTGCTTGTCAGCTGGTTTTTGAATGTTCTGGGGACTCCAGATGTCATGCTGTGCCCCCGAACATCTCAGCAACATGCAAGTGTGTGAGGCTATTATATGCCAGATAGGTGTGTAACTAGAGTAAGATGCAGACTAATAAGTATGCAGGAGAAGAAGGTACCAGGCGGCAAAGACAATTCTTTACATGCTGTTGCCTTAATCAAATGTGGTAATGAAGAGGGGGCTGAGGAAGTCTTCCATATGTTTGCAGTTACTGTGACCATAATGTAATAAACTAAATTAAGATCTTGGAACAATGTTTGAGATTTCCCTCACCAACAATCAGTGAATATATGCTCTGAACATTTCAAAGTACAAAACCAGTCATCATGTCACTCCAATAAAACATAATGGACAGGGGAAAAAGTACTTTGGACCATGTACTAATACTGTGGAGAGGCAGCTAGGGCAGGAGTCAGGACATAAGGTCTGTTCCTGACTGTTATTGATCTTCCTATGTGACTATCACAAGTCATTTCACTTATCTTGGCCTCAGTTTCCTGGGAAGTACTATGGGGCTAGGGATGGAGCATGCTACATAAAGAATCTGCTATCAGCACCTATGCTTGCAGTTGCTATGGTGCTGTGACCATGTGTTAACTACACCTCCTACAATGCATTTCTGTGTTAATAAAACTAGAGAAAGCTGTCTCAGACTTCCAGCACTCTAGAAATAAGAAAACAAAGCTCTTAGCTACACACCAGTACCCCATTAATTCTGTTCTGTTTATGTAAGTGACCTAAAATACCTGCAACAGACACACTGCATTCTGTGCTATAGTTTTTCACATTTTTGTTAAAGCAGAACTCTTATTTAGATAAGTCATACTGAACAGGAGATACTGTATTTCACAGTGTATAAGTTGAGTTTTGAAGCCCAATTTTTAATTCTTCAACCTTGATTTATGCACTATTACCATCCCCTGCGAGCAGCACTGGGCTCCACACCTGCATGCCCCTCACTGCAGGCTGAGTGCATGGGGAGCGGTACTGGGCTTGGTGCTTGACTGGCAGCACCACTCAGAGGATGGGGATATACCAGCTGTGTGCCAAGTCCTACCCTGCCCCCTGTGAGTAGTGTTGTGGCACATGTCACACCCCCAGGTGCCCAGTCCACAGTGAGGATGCTCAGGGGCCAGTACAAGTCAACCCCACATTTCTGATCCAAAAAGTTAGGTTGACTTACAACAGATCTATGAAATTTCTAAATCAACCTAACTTTTTGGATCAGAAATGTGGGGTTGACTTGTACAGTGTCAACCTATACATCATGAAATATGGTACACTCAGCTATCCCCTCAACCAAGTTCATTTTGTTCGTATACTAGACCCCATCTGTCCATATGTCACCTCTCGCTCATGGATGTAGCAGTTACCCCTGACACTAGATTTCTGTTTCAAACCTATGCATTTACTGGGTTTGGTGGCCTCCTCACCACCCTGAAATACCTCTCCAAGACTTTGGAAGTAACAGACCAACTAAAAATATAGCACGAGCTCTTAATTTACTACTTCTGTGTTCCAACTGAAATTTAACCATTAGAAGACATAGTGTGCATCAGGATTTCCTGTACCCAATTTATTCTGCTGCCCTAGTGGCACTGTGAAATACTGGTGGAGGAAGTGGTCTGGGAAAGAAATGAACAGCCGTTCACTTCTACGGCACCAGCTCACATTCCTCCACCTCTGCAGTGATTGTAAGGCAGAGCTTTCTAGCAGCCTATGTAAATGAGGTGGGGAGGGGGCTGGTCCACTTTTAAATAGGTAAAAAGCCATCATTATAACCAGCCTTCTTAGGAGCACCTTGAGAAGGAAGCTTACTCTGCCACTGCTATGCCTTATTTGTTGCAGGATAACCAAAGAACTTCAGTCACCTATACCCATATTCATGGAACTGTATTACTGACACTCCACAGAGCTCCATTTCCTTCCACTCTATAAGCATTTGTACCTCTTGCTTGAACGCAGATCCTTCTGCCTTGATTTTTAAGAACACTAAATTCTGAAATTCCAGAGGGGTTTGGCCTTCGTGTAGTTTCTCATGGTGGCAGCACCTTCACTTGATCCCTATTTGTTCCCTGTCCATGAGGTCCAAAACAACATTCTCAGCAATTCCAACTCTGCTGCTTGCAGTTTTGATTCATCCTTACCTGCCTCATATACTTTTCTGATACATAAGAGAACTTCTTGTGTTTAAAAAAAATATTTATTTAAAACAAAACAGCTAGCTAGGGGGGGTTGCTGGAGGGAGGGTAACAAGTCAGATTAAAAACATGTCCAAAACCTGTTGGAAAAAGTAATACTTTCCCCTGTAGAAGCAGGAGACTCACTGGCATGCAGAGGCCAGTCCCAGCCATTGCTAGAGCTTTCTACCAGCAACATCTCTGCTCACATTGTCTTGGGGTGATTGTCCCATCCGTGTCCAATACTGAACTGTCTGAAACTCTAGTCTCTAGAACTCAAAACTTCCAAACTGGGAGGAACGGTTATTGGGTTTGGGCTGAGGTTTGTAACCAATTCGGTCATTTATCATTTGTTCTCTGCTCTTGTGGTCATTGCTCAGTCCAATAGCTCCTTCATCATTCGCTCCTACTACATCCACATCTTCACGCTGCTTTTTGCGGCTCTGCAAAAAAGAATGATGACCTATGAAAACCAGGATGTTGGAAACCCAAAGATACTTCACCGTAGAGAGAGTGCACTGTCAAGGACAGAGCCTTTTTCAATTCTTACTGCTAACTCTAGAGGGAGCCCTGAAACTGTGAAACTAGGGAACTATTAGGCAAGCTGATTTCATTACAGACAAGCAGTTTGTCAATCCTTTCCTGCCAAGGGCAGGAGGCGGACCTGATGATTTGTTTAGGTCTCTTCCAACCCAAAGTACTATGATACTATGAACTGGACAACTTCACTGGGATTTTTTTGGATAGCTCTACAGCAGGGGTGTTACACATACAGCACATGGGCTAGATAGTGTCCTGGGACTTCTTTCCATGGCTGCAAGAGCTGCTGTGTCAGTGCAATCGGCAGCTATTGGGGTAACATAAAGGCTGTGGAGGCAGCCGAATTTACCAATTGCCAAATTCACCATTTTCAATTGCTGCATTAAAGTCCCTGCCACTGGAGAGGGTGAGTGGCAGCAGTGTTAACATCTTGCATGCTGGCAGGGAATATAGCTTGCCTACTGATTTGAGTTTGACACCCCTAATCTACAATATGTTTGCCCTAAGTGTTCAAGCACAAGTCACAGCACTGGGGCACTTCACAGTCCACAGGTAAACAAAGATACAAGTATCACGCCACAGGTTGGATACTACCACTATGTGGCAACACCCTGCATATTAAGACAAATCTTGCAATCCACTAAAATGGCACCTCTCATCCCCATAACCTGTTCAAAAGTGAACCTACTCCAGTCATGATGGCAACTGCTTCCAGAGTGGAGGAGGAAAACAAGTATATTCTGAACCAGAGCTGTCCAAACTGGGCATGGCTGGGGGTCACTTGTAGCAGCAGCAGCCCTTCCATGATTCTCCCCCCAGATATGAGTGGTACCTGTGGCATGTGCCCCCCTCCACAGCATGGACTATGCCAGCAGCATGCACACCCCCACCCAGGTTTTGCTGGTGGCACATGGCCTCCTCATCACCCATACCCACGGTGCATGGACCTCTTGGCCTTTCCCTGCCACGTGACAGTGGGAAAAGTGGCCAATGGAGCCCGCAGACCATATATTAACTATCCCCAGACTGCCAGTGGGACAGCCCTGTTCTCAATTATGGGCTAGCGCTGCAGTTCAGAATTTCAGCTACTCGAGTGTTACGATGCTACAAAGGCCTCTACAGCACTCCATGATTCCCAACTTCGTAGTCTCTAGTCTGGGAAGCTCAACTGGGATGTGCCAGTGGGAGTGGATACAGTGGGGTCCAGTTTTAAACTTTTATAGTATTGACCAGGGAGTCTGTTGTTGCATCTTATTTTGTGGGTTATCTGCTGCTGTATACCACTCTGAACAATTCTAGACAGAATATACATCTAAAGAACAGGTTTTCAATGCATGTCATGTGCATGTCACCACAGCTCTGCTGATTTTAGAACTAAATTGAGATTCACAATCATTCCTTACCAACCCCCCCAAAATAGACAGAACATCTCTGTATCCACCCCACTCCCTTAGGTGAAGCCCGAGCAGCCAGGTAGGTTTCGTACCGTGCCTTGTGCGTGACATTATTGCTTCCAGAGGGAGCAGACTCCAAAGTCTGTATTCTTATTGAGCATTCAGGGCCCCATAGGTACCAAATTAGGTACTGTCAAGCCAGGTCTCTCTGTTTCTTTCTACCGGTGAATTAAAGTAAGGGTAAAGAAGAAGGTATCTCAATGTAGCACCCAAAGTAGACAGATAAGAACATAAGAACTGCCATTTACTGAACCAGACCATAGGTCTGCCAAAGCCCACATTTCCTTGTGTGTCTAATAGGCCTATGTCACACTGATCTACTAAATCAGGAAGAAGGCTCAGGCTGGGGGGAAGCCAGGCAAGTGTGTAACTGTCTTCCTTTTGCTCTTCTACTAGTGTCTCCAGGCAGAATATCACCAATCAGTGTCTACAGGCTCCTTCGGCTCATTCAGGGGGCAGTGGGCACTGGCTGGTGCACACTGCTCCAGTGTCCCCTTCTGGCTCCTTTGTTATGAACCTGCGACCTCTCTCCCTCTCCTGCTTTTATCACAGAATCATAGAAAATTAGGGTTGGAAGGGACCTCAAGAGGTCATCTAGTCCAACCCCTTGCTCAAAGCAGGCCCATCCCTATCCATATTATCTCTGCCAAGGCTTTGTCTAACCAAGGATGGAGAGGCCACAACCTCTCTGGATAACCTGTTCCAGTATTTTATTACCCTCCCAGTGAGAAAGTTTTTCCTAGTATCTAACCTAAACTTCCCTTGCTGCATCTTGAGACCATTGCCCTTTGCTTTGTTATCTGCCACCACTGAGAACAGTCTAGTTCAGGAATAGGCAATGATTTTGGCTGGAAGGCCACTTAATGACTTCTGCTGAGCTGTCAAGGGTTGCACACCTAAAATCTTTTAGAATATATAATTTTAACAAATTATAAATAAAAAATTATACTAAAAATCAAATATCTACTAAAGCATATTTTAATTTTATTTAAAAAAATATTTTTTGTCTTCATTTATGTTTTTTTGAGTAGCATATATAGAAGCAACTGCATAATAGCTCAAAATACAGTAGAGGTGCATCAATACATTGGTCTGATATTGGATAGGCACCAATATCAAGAAAATTGTCTATATCAGAAATCAGCCTTTTGTGGCCAATAAATGGCCCTTGTACATGCACAGCCACAGCACAACACATAGGCACTGAGGAACACAGCCCGGGCAGTGTGGAGAGCTGCATGCAGCTGGTAAGTCTCTTGTAGAGGAAGGGGAGTGGAGACGGGGGCAGATCAAGGCCCCTGCAGTGAGGGAGGGAGTAAGACTGGGGAAGGTGCTTCCCAGCCTGGGGGCGGGGTGGGAAGAAGGGGGATAGTATGGCAGAGTCACAGCTTGCGGGGAGGGGAGGAGGCATGGGAAGGGGAAAGCGGCTCCTGCCCTGCACACCGCTCATCCGGTGGCTCCAACTGCTGTTCCCATCACTCGTCCAGGAGGGCATGGGGGGTGTGCCCCCTTATCTGTGCAAAGATGGCTGGGCCAGGGCTGGGCCAGGCTGCATTCGGGGTGGGCAGTAGCACTGGGAGGGAGCTATGGTGGAGACTAAAGCAAATTTTGGGGTGGCTGCAGCCCCTCCAGCCCCCTCCCACCATTGCCGCCACCACCCACAGCCCAGTCCACACACCTGCTAGGAAGAGCCCAGTGCTGTACCCTGCCCCGCCTTGCCCTGCAAGGCACACGCCCCCACCCCTGTGTCCTCCAGGGGTGCGCGCAGCAGTGGAAGCTGCCCCCACTGGATGAGCTGCAGCTCCATCCTGTGCCCCCCTGCTCCCTCCAGCTGGGCAGTGCCTGCCCCACCCCAGCCCCACTCCCTCCCTCACTACAGGAGCCTTGATCTGCACCCCCACTTGCCTTCCCCCCCTCCCCTTCCACCACAACAGACTTACCTGCTACACACAGCTGTTTTGGAAATCAAAGTGGTATTAGCTAATGTCTCCTTAAAAATTGGCTATCAGTATCGGCCCCAAAATGCTCTATCAGTGCACCCCTAAAATACAGTCTTACTCTAGTATATTGTGGGGGGGCAGGGAGGCAGTGTGTGTGTATGTGGCAGAGGGCAGGGCGGTGTGAGGAGCTGCCTACTTGCTAGGTCTGGGAGCTGGGCAAAGGTGGGGGGCTAGGGGCACGTGCAGCAGAGCTCAGCCAGGTGGTGCAGATGCAGGTGTGGTCAGCTACTCCCACCCCTAGCCAGCATGCACAGCTTCCCGGCAAGGCTGCAGCTGTTTAGGTATAGCTTGGTCTCCCCCACACCTCCAGCAGCTCCTCCTCCTGCCATGTGTGCGCGGGGAGAGGAGAGTGGCGGGAGAAGAGCTGCAGCCAGGAGGCTCCTGCCCCAGTGCACCTTCCACCCACTCTGCCTGCCCAGTGTGATGAGCAGACGTGAGCAGCCACCTCTGGGCGGCCGAGTGGATAGAAGATGGCCAGGAGCTGGAGGTCAGCGTACTGGGGAAGGAGCTGCCTGGCTGCAGAGTCCCTCCTGCCTGGAGTGGCGCAGCAGGGGCAGGAGGAGAAACCACTGGAGGTGTGGGAGCAGATCCACCAGGAAACTGTGTGCTGGCTGGGGTTGGTGCTGTTGGCAGATGTAGGCTGCCCTGGGCAGGAGAACGGGTTGAGTTGGGCCCTATGTGGAGCACTACAGGGGCAGCCACAGGCTGGATCCGATCGACTGGTCGGCCGGCAGTTTGTCCACCCTGGTCTCGTTCCATCGTCTTTGTGATCACCCCGCCGGTAAATGAAGGCTGCTTTTAAATCCTCTCTCAATCTTCTCTTCTCCAGATTAAAATAAGACTAGTACCCTCAGCCTTTTCATAAGTCATGTCCCAGCCCCTGAATCATTGTTGTTGCCCTCTTCTGGACTCTCTCCAATTTGACCACATCCTTTCTATAGTTGGGGGGGGGGCCCAAAACTGAACATAGTGCTCCAGATGTGGCCTCACCAGTGCCGAATGGACAAGAATATCACTTCCCTTGACCTGCTGGCAACACACCTACCAATGCAGCCCAGTATGCTGTTAGCCTTCTTTACAACAAGGGCACTCTGCTGGCTCATATCCAGCTTACTGCCCACTATTACCCATAGTCCACTGTAACACCCAGGTCCTTTTCTGCAGAGCTGCTGCCCAGGCAGTCACCCCCGGCCTGTCCTGGTGCATGGGATTGCTCCGTCCTAAGTGCAGGACTTTCCACTTGTCCTTGTTGAACCTCATGAGATTCCTCTGGGCCCAGTCCTCCAGTTTGTCTCGGTCCCTCTGAACCCCAGCCCTGCCCTCCAGCGTATCCACTACTCCCCCCGCTTGGTATCATCCACAGACTTGTCCTTCTCGCCTCCGCACGCCGGCGGAGCTCCCCGGGACGCCCCGCGTAAGACAGGCGGCCCCTGGGACGGGAGCGCCGAGCGCAGCCGGGTCTCGACGCGCCTCACCTCGAGGTCCTTCCTGATGCTCTCGAACTCCTCAATGTCGTCCAGCTTCAGCTCCAGGCGCGTCGGCTTCCGCCGCAGCATCGCGAGCGCCGCTGGCCCCGCGGCCCCTCCGCCCCCGAACGAGCGCGCCTCACTCCGGCAACCGGACCAGCCCGGCCCCGGCCGCTGCCGCAGACCCACCCACTTCCGGCCGGCGCCTCCCGGCATACCCTGCACTCACTTCCGGCCGGCGTCTCCCGGGATACCCCGCGCAGCAACCCGGAACCAGTTGGGTGAAGACAGCCCCGTAGTGCGGAGCGTGCTTGCAGCTGCCGGTGTTGCCGTCGCCATGGCGTCCGCGCGGGGCCCTACGGTGCGGGTGAAGCGGGGCTTGGGGCGCGGTTGGGGCCGGGCCGGGCCATGCGATGCGGGGTCTCTTGTTGCGTGCACGGGGCCCGGGGAGGGAGGGAGTTTCTTCTTGTCCTTGATTGTGAGCGGTGAGGGCCCACGCCGTGAAATCCGCTTCTCGCCCGGGTCCGCCCGGCGCCGACTCCCCCAGGTCTTGGAAGGGATCTGAATGCCCCCGTCAGTGCCATGGTCCCTAGTTGGGAATCACGGAAGCAGAGGGGTTCACGGGAGTGCTGCGTAACACCGATGGTTATGAACAGGTTGATCAGTTGCATCCCTGTAGCAGGTTTTAAGACTCAGGTAGACAAAGGCTTGGCTGGGATGATCCAGTTGAGAGGGGTTCTGCTTCAGGCAGGGGGCTGGACTGAATAAAATCAGAGGTTGAAGGGTACCTCAGGAGGTCACATCTAGTCCAGCCCTCTGCTCAAAGCAGGACCATCTCTAACTCTACCGTCCCAGCCAAGGTTTTGTCCACCTGGGCGTTAGAAACCTCTAAGGATGCAGACGACATCTCCGGGTAACCTGAGGCCTGTTCCAACCCTCGTTTTGTATGACTTTAGACTTAAAGTTGAAACATCCCGTTATAAATCTGGGATCATACCCTGGCAGCATTGCAGTTGCTGGAAAATTTGCTAGTAACTTACAACGGGGTTGGATTTTTGTGCCTTTATTTTTGACTTGCTGCCCAACCTTGCGTTTACTTCCTAAAAGTTGAAGGGATATGTGCTGTTGTTAAGCACAAATTATTATGAGTGCATCGGAAAGCAAGTCTGGGATATATTTTTACATATCGTAAAGAGGCATAAAGGATTACAAAGAAATCCCTGCCTAGTTTCCTTAAGCATAATTTTTGTTGAGGAATCCCTTCCCTGTTCAGAGCTAATGTTCTAGGTATAATTTCAGGGTTTCTGGTCTGGGTAGACCTACTGACTTTCTCTTGCAGGAGAATGATTTGTGCAGCCAAAGCAGTTTGTTGAATTGCTGCTCCCAAGCCAGATACATACTGAACCAGTCTGTTAAAATCTTGCTTTTATTTTGCAGGCAACAAAAACCAAGATCTCAGACGAGAGTGATGCTCCCCCAATCAAGAGACCTCATATCTTCTATGGCAGTTTGGAGGAGAAGGAAAGGGAGCGTATTGCCAAAGGGGAGCTGGGGCTGCTAGGAAAAGATGGGATGAAAGCTGCAATTCAGGCTGGCAATATTAACATTAGCAGTGGTAAGAACACACTCTGTATAGTGCTTTCAGCTTCTTTTCTTGCTTCTGGCTTAGAGATATTTAAAAAGACATTTTTGTTGGGGTTCAGCTCAGGGCTTTAGGACGGCTCCTGATCTGCTGTGTTTTAATACAGAAATTTCGGCTGCAGGGACTACAAGCCATTCAGTATTCCATCATGATTTAAATGGGGGTGGGAAGTCCATTGCCAGCACTGGCCGTCCCTACCCTAAATGGGCAAAAATATTTATAGCTTTTAATGGTTATAGTTGCCTAAATCTCTGGTGCAGTTGTCATAGCTTCAATTTGATGGCTTTGTTTCTGGCATAGGTGAGGTCTTTGATCTTGAAGACCATATGAGTGAGCGCCAGGCAGAAGTGTTGGCTGAATTTGAGCGCAGGAAGCGTGCTAGGCAAATCAATGTTTCCACCGATGACTCTGAAGTCAAGGCCTGCTTACGAGCTCTTGGGGAGCCCATCACACTCTTTGGAGAAGGGCCTGCAGAAAGAAGAGAAAGGTGCTGTGTCTTGTCCTTTGTGTGGCCTGCCCTGTAACCAGATCATAAATCTCTTGTAAAACTCCTTGAGCTGTTGAGTGCGCTGAATGCTGTTGCCCACTGTTCCTTCTCAGTGATATAACAGCAGTTGTAAAGAGTGACTGAAGAAGAAATCGATCAGCTGTCAGACATGGTCAAAAATGAGAAGTTATTGACTGAATCTTATTTAATGCTTGATGTGTTTCATTGCAGATTGAGAAATATCCTCTCGGTGGTTGGCACTGATGCCTTAAAAAAAACGAAGAAAGATGACGACAAGTCTAAGAAAGCCAAAGAAGAGGTAAACATCTCTTCCATTCTTGGATTCTGCAGATTATTAATGTAGAGAGAAGGGACCATTTTATAGAAACCTTTGAATTCCTTCATTGACCATCTGTAACGTTTCCAGAGCTCTGACATTGATTTTTTTGTATCATTAGACAGCCTGATAGTGTGAGGTAGACTTATCAGTATAGGACTTATGCATAGGACAGTGACATCCTAAGGCAGGGTTGAGCAAAATGGTGGATCTGGCTAGTGGTCAGACTTCTTTTCCCAGCAGCCCCTGTCCATGTGGCTACAGCCGTTTTCCATGGATATCTCAGAAGTGGTGGCACTGTGACAGCGCGGGGCCAGGGTTTCCATGGAGACTGGCCCCAGTAGTGCTGGTAGGGCACATGGCAGGGTAGGGAGTTGCTCCGCAGCCAGGGCTGGGATCTTGCAGTGATGACAGTGTGGTCTGGAGCTGGAGCAGAGCCACAATCCATTGCACATATGCCCCTGCCTGGGACTTGCAGGCAATGTTCCCTCTGAGGAGCAGTGGTCCATGAGCATGCCATCTCGGTCCAGCATGGGACACTTACCAAAGGGGGCTGGAGCTGGAAGCCGGGAGCCAGGGGCTGGAGCTGGGGGCCTAGGGCCTGGGCCAGAGGCTGGAGCTGAGAGCCTGGGGCAGAAGCTGGGGCTGAGGAACAGGGGCTGGAGTTGGAGCCTGGTGCGGACTTCCTGGCTCCGGGGAAGTGCTTCGCTCCTCTGCATCAGGGCCAGGAAGTGGAGCACTTCCCCGGAGCCAGCGGAGTCCGCACCAGTCCCCCACCCCAGCCTCCATCGCTGCCTTGCCTCACCTTAGGGAAGAGCCGCTGCCTGCCCCAAGTGAGGCTCTGCAGGCTCTGTGACACTGCTTCACACTCCAGCACTGATGCCATGTGTCTCCTTGCTTCATGAGGTGATGCAGAGGAGCGGAGCATTGTCCCAGAGCCTGTGGAGCCTCACTCAGGGCAGGCAGCAGCTCCTCCCCGAAGTGAGGCAAGGCATCGATGGAGGCTGAGGCGAGCAGCTGGTGCGGGCTCTGCCGGCTCCAGGGAAGTGCTCTGCTCCCCTGCCCTGATATGGGGGAGCAGAGCTCTTCCCCGAAGTTGGTGGAGCCTGCACTAGACTCCCACCCCGGCCTCTCCCGGTGTGCAGCCTTGAAAAGGCTATCCGTGGCAACACTTTTAGTTGTGCACACTCACGCACCTTAGAGGGAATCTCGCTTGCAGGTAGCGGATCACAGCTCTGCCTCTGCTTTGGACCATGCTGTCACTGCCGCAAAATCCCAGCCCCAAAGCAGCTTCTCATCACCGCACTGTGGGGCCTGCCAGCCCTGGTAGAGCCAGTCTCTTTGGAAACTCTGGTACTGCACTGTCAGAGTGCCCCTGCTGCTGGGGTCTCCATGGAAACCGGCCACAGCAATACAAGCGGGGTTGCTGGGAAATGGAGTTTGCTGCAGGCTGGACTTTGACTGCTCTTGTCCTAAGATGTTCTTGAATTTGTTTGGTTTGTTTTCTTTTTTTAGTATCAGCAAACCTGGTACCATGAAGGGCCAAGCAGTCTGAAAACAGCTAGATTGTGGATCGCCAACTACTCACTCCCCAGGTAAAGAAAGGGGCTATAAAGCAAACAAAATGAAAGGAGGTGCAAACTTTTCCGAAGAGCAGTGAACTCATTAGACGATGGGCAGTGCAGGCATTTGAGGTTCAGGATAAGAGGCAACACTGGGCACGCAACAAAGGCTAGAGCCGAGTGTAACTGGACGTGGAGGTTGTGCATTTAGTTTGAGTCTTGCCACAGAGTTTTGCTGGCAGAACTCCAGTTCACACTCAATACCTTTCTGCAGTGGCAGAACCTTTTTGTCTGTTGGTAGAATCATTTCACCTCTGCCAAATGGAGTAAGGCTTTTGCTGACATCCAGCGGCCAGCTGAAGGGGTTACAGACACCACTGTGCTTTTTAGCTGCGGTTCAGTCAGCAGCTAGTGTCTTTCCATTGGATACTTTGTGGTCCAGCAGCCCAGGTGCAGAGCGGAGCTGCACAGAGCTACCAGTAGCAGGTTGGTGTGTACATGCTCTGGTGGTTCAGCACTAGCAGCAGAGATGAAGCAGTGTAGATATAGCCTGAATAGTGGTTGTAAGACTCCAGCTCTGGGACAGGAGGGAAGGTAAAGGATCTGTTCCCTGCCCTACAGCAGGTAAGTGCAGGGATTCATCATTATAATTCTGTTTCTGCCACAGGGCAGTGAAGCGGTTGGAAGAAGCCCGACTGCTCAAAGAAATTCCTGAGGCTACGAGGACATCTCAGAGGCAAGAACTGCACAAGTCGCTAAGGGTAGGTGTGGTTTCATCTCAGCTACTCTCTCTTGTGATAAGACATCAGCAAAGGGTTAAGAGAACAGAACACAGAGGCCTAGACTAATCTCCCAGTACACATTATTCTTCCTTCCATGCATGTTGTGCTTTCACTGTGTTCTGCCTGTTCTCCCTTTTTTATCATCAGGCTTTTCAGTGGTTTGAGAGCGGGACTTGGCTTTAAATACTCTGTCTGCACGACAAAGAACTGCAGAGACAGTTGCGCACAGCTGCATCTATTTCACTTAATGATAAAGAAATCCTCTTACCCTATGGATTTGTCATGTTCTCATTCACTGAGGCAGAGTGATTGTGTCCATTTTTTTCTCTCACTCAGTGCCCTGACAGCTGGAAGCCTTAAACCAGTGTAATTAAGATAACCTACACAGCCACAACATTAATGCTTCAGCTGTGACTCTTGAGAAGCCCCTTTCCCTGTTGTTAAGGTATATCAGGAAGCTAATTCAGAGCTTGGCTGAACAAAGGTAATTGTGCCGTAGGGCTAAATATTCTGGACACAACACCTTTTGAAGGGAGACAGCTCTTGGAAGTGTTGGCTCTATCCAGAGAACATCCTGTCACTCTCGCAAAAAAGTTCAACTCTAATTGTACCATTCAGAGAGGTATAAAGGCAAAGAGAGGCCCAGACTACTTGGGGCTTTCTGGATCAGAACCAGCATGCTAATGTGCACCTGCAAGCCTCTATATAGTCGGTGTGAGGCTCACTGCTAGCTTAGCACTCTCAAGTCTGCTGCACAGTCTGTCTTGCTCTAGAGTAACAGTTCTCTCTGGTAAGTGATTTTTCTGAAGGCCTCAGTTTTTTCTGGGTAGATTTGTCATCTGATCTGCCTCCCAGAAGTAGAGTTTCTCTTACTGATTCATGCTTTAGTCATTGATCCTGGCTTTTGTGTTTGGTTTCAGTCACTGAATAATTTCTGCAGTCAGATTGGAGATGATCGCCCCATCTCTTACTGCCATTTCAGTCCCAATTCCAAACTCCTGGCTACTGCTTGTTGGTAAGTTTCTTTTTACAATGTTTCCTATGGGGGCAAAGCGGGGAGGAGAATACAAGTGGTCCTATGACAGGGTGGGCAAAATCAAACCAGTGGACTGAATGCAGCCTGCCAGTTGTTTATATCTGGCCCACAACTACCCCTAAAGCTCACCACATGGGTCTGAGACCTGCCCAAAGCAGTCCTCACCGGGCATCTGCCATATGCCTGCTGACAGCACTAACGTAGCCCCAGTGACACTGTTGCCACTGCTGGTGCAGGTGCCTGGGTACTGCTCACCTCACCCCACCTCAGGTGGTTCCTGCTGTGCTGCTCGGGGCAGCAGGTAGTGTGGGGAAGCAGCAGAAGCCATGGGGGTCATGTATTGGGTACTACATGCTGAACCAATTTCTGGGGTAGCTGCATCTGGGCGGCTTCTGCCCCAGCCTATGGGGCTCTGTCTCCCAGCTGGCTTCCCCTCACTTGGTCACCCAGTATGATGAACAACCACTTACAGGTGGCTGAGTGGATGGAAGGCAGCCCTGCTGGCAAGCTGCGCACACTGGTTGGGGCAGTGCTGTTGGTGAATGCCGAAAGGAGTGCAGTGCAGGCTGCCCTGGGTAGGAGCAGGCAGGGCTCAGCCCCAAGCACAGTGCTGTGGGAACAGCTGTAGACCAAATAGGGAGTAGGGAGCACAGACCACACCTGCACTACCTGGGTGAACTCTGCTGCATGCACCCCCAAACCCCAGCCAGCTCCTGGGACCTATTGTGTAGACAGCCCCCGCCCCCCCCCATGTATACTGTATGTGTGGGGGTGTGCAAGAGTGGAATTATTTTGAGCTATTATGCAATTTCCTCTACATAAACTATTACAAAAGAAACAACAAATATTTTTAAAAGTAAATTAAAATATGCTATAGTGACATCCTAAGGCAGGGGTGGGCAAAATGGTGGATCTGCCTAGTGGTCAGACTTCTTTTCCCAGCAGCCCCTGTCCATGTTGCTACATCCGTTTTCCATGGATATCTCAGAAGTGGTGGCACTGACAGCGCGGGGCCAGAGTTTCCATGGAGATGTTTGATTTTTAGTATATGATTTAATTTTTTATCTGTAATTTGTTAAAATATCTTCTGCAAGATTTTGTGTGTGCAGCCCTCAACAACTCACCAGAACTTAAGTGGTCCTGCAGCCAAAATAATTGTCCACCCTGTCCTATCAGATTTGGCTCTCAACAATGTTTATTCTTGCTTTTCTAAATCTTGCCTCCATCTCATCATAGCAAAAGTCTGGGTCCATGGATCCTTCTGTTCCCTATAGCAAGGTCACAAAGCACTCCCTGCTGCTTCAGTTCAAATGTCTGCCTTGTTTCCCTTCCAGCATCCCAAGCAGGCAGCTCTGCCTTTCAGCTTTCAGTGTAGGCATACGTGTGTTAATGCAGTGTGTGAGATTGTGGCAGACTGCAGTAGCTAGACCACAAGGAGGTTCTGCGTTTGCTGCTTATTCATATACGTACACAAGAGTGGCATGTTTCCACTTCTGAGCCGGACATCGCTCTTTGCATTGACTGAGAGGTCTTGCCTCCTAGTAGTTGAGCCCTTACTGAGCAATCACTCCTGAAAACAGTGGACTTCTCTTCTTTGTGGTGATCCTCCCACCTCTGCCCTCAGTCACCCTGCTAGGATCTCTCTCCCATGGGAGGACATTAGTTCAGCTATTTTCCCATCTCTGTTTTTGAGCTTTCCCTATGGGCTCATGCTCCTGTCTGCACTGTGGCCATCTGACTCTAGCTATGTTTTTTTGTGTTTAACAGGAGTGGGCTGTGCAAACTCTGGTCTGTGCCTGACTGCAGTCTCATTCACACTTTACGAGGTAGAGATGTGCTTTTATAGATGATCTTTTTCTAAGTCTCCTTGTCCCCATTCCCCTCTGAGTCCAATTACTATAGTAACCACTTCTGTTTGGCTACAGAAGTGTTGGGACCTGAATGCTTTGGATGTACTTTCTGAACAGTGCTTGGCGTGTCAGCTGCTGACTGAGAGCTGAGACAGAAAAGTTTCAGTTAATTAGGACTCACTTTCCATTGATTGCTGGTGCCCTGAATTTGCTTTTTTCATAGATAGTTGAAATCACAGTGTTTTTTTTTATTCTGTATTGAAAAATTTTTAGACTAATATCAACTTTCCTATCCAGTCCGCACTGAGTAGAATTGGCAGGTCTGTGTTCAGTAGACCAAACTGGGTTTTGAGCTTTGACCTGGTAAAACCTTTAGCGCATATTCTTTCCATTCCAAGAGTGTAGCTTTTCCCCATAAAACACATTATGTATTAGAAGTGCGGACACAGACTTCAGATGCTCCAAGAGGGTGACACTGGATTTGTTGTTGGCTTGTCTGCTGGGTGTAAATGTCTGGTAGCCACTCTGCAGCTTAATCAGCTTTTAATTCAGAGTAGGAAACAACCAAGCATTCTTTGGTCTCTGCTCAACTAAATGGTAATGAAATGAATGGTGCTTCTCTGTGAAGTTGGTAAAATCAGCCAAAATCATACCTGCAGATTTTTTTACATGGCGTCTTCTTAGGGCACAACACCAATGTGGGAGCAATTGTATTCCATCCCAAAGCTACTGTCTCCCTGGACAAGAAGGATGTCAACTTGGCCTCATGTGCAGCTGATGGTTCTGTCAAACTCTGGAGCCTTGAAAGGTCAGAACAACACTGGGTACACTATTGCAGTGTTATTTCTTCTACTTTTTTGAGCACTTAGCAGCTTCCTGTAAGTGTGACCTGTTCTCAGTTATGCTTTGACTCTCACCTTGATACACTTCAACTTCTTCCACTTGCCAAGGGACCGGGGGAAACAGGGTAGAGTGAGTCTTTAGCTGAGAGTCAAACAAATCTGTGTCTTAC
Organism: Caiman crocodilus; assembly: GCA_030014935.1. NCBI lineage: Eukaryota > Metazoa > Chordata > Crocodylia > Alligatoridae > Caiman > Caiman crocodilus. Next base: position 8,985,762 of record JAGPOW010003310.1, read on the forward strand.
TGAATTGTTGCCTAGCAGCCCAGTTTCAAGCAATGGACATTGCTCAAGTGCTTCTGAGGTCTTAAACCTCTGGAGCAAGATTGGGTGTTTTGTGCCAGCCCTTCATCCATAAAGAAATTCCCAGTCACTGGTAGCAAGGAGTTAGCTTGTCACATTGCCTTGGTTCTTGGAGAGCAGCAGATTCCAGAGCAGATGGATTATTCATAACTCTGTCCCAGAGACTCAGTGGCTTAGATCAGGATCCATGACTAAGCACTGCCACAAGACATCTCTTTGCAATGTCCAGCCACCCAACTGGCAAGATGAGAATAATGAGGGTGCCAGACTTCAGTGTCTGGGTTGGGGTTTGTGTTTTTTAAGGAAAATCTTGCCTTGAGTCTCCAATGAGAGGCAGGTGGCTTTAAAGGCCTGTGCTCATACTCTTAACTTAAAGGGGTGGGTTTTAATTTTTTCTGGCATGGCAGCAGTAGCCCTGCTCTGGGAGGAGTTGGTGGTTTGTCCCACAAGAAGACAGAGTCAATATCCTCTCTAGCTGGCCTGCTCTGAGTGGTGTTTGTTTCTTTTTGATACCGTTTCAGACTTTCTCTTAGTAGCTGGGTTTTTTTGCAGCTCTTGTAAATAAAAGGGGCTTCTGATTTTGTAAATTGATTCTTGCATTGGGGAACCTGTAGCTCTGAGCTTACCTAATGAGAAGGATGCGAATCCCTACTTAAGTGTTAACTTTGTGAACAAGTTCTAGGAATAGTAGGCAGGAAGTGAGATTTCTGAACTCCCTGTGCTGCATGTTTACAAATGGCAGCAGAGTCTGCAGTACCCTGGGCAAAGAGTACGTGCTCCCTGGACAGCACCTAATTGTATTGGTTTATGTTTCTTTCAGCGATGAGCCGGTGGCAGATATTGAAGGTCACACCATGAGAGTGGCACGAGTGATGTGGCATCCCTCTGGGAGGTTCCTGGGCACCACTTGGTATGGGGCTTTGGTTTGTCATACTCAGAGAGTCGAGCATTAGCTCTTGAATTGCATGAATAAGGAGGCATTGCTGTTTGTTTGCAGAGTGGGGTTGAAAAACTGATGTTGCCCGGTGAAGTGGAAGAAGAAGAGAGCATATTATGCCTTGCTCACAAACAATTCAGCCTGGGTCATACCCAGCCATTATTAGCAACAAGCCACAGGTTAATCTTGTCTGTGCCACTGGAAGGCAATTAAGCAAGGTTCCATAAAGATATCCTTCCCTTCTCTCTCCTATGATAGATGCTCTTTTATTTTATTCCCATGTTAAGACAATGTTATCTGAATAAAATCTATTCCATACAAACAGTGCAAGGTGAAATAGCCTGTTACTGCTTCTGAGATGTGCTGTCTGCCAAAGTGCTACCACCAGGCTGTGCCATCACCTTGCTTTGGTTATCCTTGATGTCAGTCACTACTAAGAAATGAGCATGGAAATAAAGATTCTCTCCTAAAGGGATTATAGGGTCATTAAGTCTCTGTTAAGACCTATAAACCACTCCTAGAAGAGGGCTTATAGGTTTGCAACCCAGAAGTGAGCACATAGTCAGTCTAGAGGTATCTTAAAAGCTGGCTCCAGAAGGAGCTGTGTAGTATAGTTCCTATGAAATACCCTTCTATGTCCACACCCAATCAAAAGTTAGTCCTCATAGGTCACAGTGACCTACTCTGTGCTCCTCTCCCACTCCAGTTCCAGGGACTTCTTCTGATTCATGGAAATGAAGTCTCTGCTCTTTCTGGTGGCCATCCTGTGTTCATAAGGAGCAGCTTACAACATATTATGCCTCATCTTTAAAGTATTACATGCCTCTGAATGCTCTTCCACCCCTATTTCCATTTGAACACTGCACATGTCCAAATGCAGTGTCTGTTTTCAGGCACCCCCATGGTAAAAAATGCTGATCTTCCTAAAGGATGTGGTGCTGAAGTGCAGGCTTCCTTTGGAAATCTGAAGTACTAAAAGCACAGGAAGGGGAAGACAAACCAGTATTTGTCCCTGCGCAGGCCTGTCAGCTCATCTGAAATGGGCTGTCAGCCATAAGCTGTTGCTTGCTGTCTGCACAGTGAGTTCCAGGGAACCTACCAGCAGAATGAAAGCCAAGCAGTGTGCTGCAGAGAAGCACTGAAGCATGTGGGGTGAATACAGTTCCCAGTGTGCAACCAGTAAATATAGTTCCTTGTTTTTTTCTATGGAGCTCACTCAGAATACCACTAGTAGGGTGGGATAGGCAGGCATTCTAACAACCCCACAGGTATTTCTGGGTTTATGCCATATTATGCCATGCTTTGCCTTACTTTGTGGGTGACATTTTCATTCTGCTGGCAGGCCCCATGCTCCCTCTGGCTAGCTAGATGTAGCTTTCCTGTGGTATTAGAGAAGCATCCCTTTATCTGTATAATGAGGCATAGCATCAAGGACTTCCTAGTCTTTAGGGTGAGCAGGATCATTCCTTGCCACCCCATGCTGTGCAGTAGATGATGTGCTGGACTGATTTATAGAAATGGGTCCTCATTTCCTGCGTGCCTATTTCAAATGTCAGCACCAGGCAGCCTCATAGTCTGACTGGACATGTGAGAAACCCACTGAGCTAAGCCACTGTCTTTGTCTCTGCAGCTATGATCACTCCTGGCGCCTGTGGGACCTGGAAGCTCAGGAAGAGATTCTTCATCAAGAAGGGCACAGCAAAGGGGTCTATGACATTGCTTTCCACATGGATGGATCTCTCGCTGGGACTGGGTGAGATTTGCTTTATGAAGAGTCTCCATGTGGAATATTATATTAAAGTTTAGTCACTCAGTCACTGTCCCTGTGGGGAATTCCCTGGGGTCGAGCTGACAGTTTCCTCTGAACTGAATGCTGAGAATTAGCATTTGGGGCTACCAGCTGCTCTTGCAAGTCTAAGTCATGTGAATGTTTGGGGGTTTTTTTTCTCTTAGTGGCCTTGATGCCTTTGGCCGGGTGTGGGACTTGCGCACCGGACGCTGTATCATGTTCTTGGAGGGTCACCTGAAAGAGATCTATGGGATCAACTTCTCCCCAAATGGGTAAGGAGGGAACTGGTGCAATTTAGATGGGAGCTCATAATGTCCATTCACTACATAATGTCCGCTGTCTTCTCCCCACGGCAGATACCACATAGCAACTGGCAGTGGGGACAACACTTGCAAGGTGTGGGACCTCCGCCAGAGGAAGTGCATTTACACTATACCTGCCCACCAGAACCTAGTGACAGGGGTGAAGTTTGAACGTGAGTATCTCCCCTCTACCTCCTGGGTCTGTTTCCTAGCTAGCACTTCTCCTAGCTTGTTGGTGCTGATGTGTCTTGGATGACTGAATGTGCAGTAGACACATAAAACAGTTTCATAGTAGTTTCATAGTATCTAGGGTCAGGAGGGACTTGAACAGACCATCTAGCCTGAGCCCCTGCCACAGGCAGGAATGAATGCTGGGTTTACAAGACCCCAGACAGGTGATCATCCAACCTCCCCTTGAATTTGACCAAGGTAGGGGTGAGGACCACTTCCCTGGGAAGTTGGTTCCAGATTTTGGTTACCCTAACTGTGAAATATTGCCTTCTGATCTGTAACCTAAACCTATTCTCCATCAGCTTATGACCATTGTTCCTTGTCACCCCAGGTGATGCTGGGGAGAAAAGGGCTCTACCTATTTGCTGTTGATCTCCCCTGATGAGTTTGTAGGCAGCCACCAGGTCCCCCCTCAGCCTCCTCTTGCTGAGGCT
>JAGPOW010003310.1:8999567-9056626 GCA_030014935.1 Caiman crocodilus
TCAGTAATATCTTTGGGTCTGTATTCTGAGTTGTAATCTTGTTCCTGTAGATATGTAAGGCAGGCTTGGATGCCATCCTGGTGTGGGATGTTGGTATATGGGCTGGTAACGTCCATGGTGGCTAGGAGAGTGTTGCTGGGAAGGTGGTCTATGTTTTTAAGTTTCCATAGAAACTTCCAGGAAGCACATGGCCTGGAGGGGACCCCCTGAGAACATATTCATAGCCAAGATCCTCTTGCTGAGAGTTTGGTATCACCCTGGTCTCTAGAGTCAACATGCAATGGATCCATTAGACTAGTTTGGAGCCCAACCCCAAAAACATCCCAGCTCCGAAGGTTTCGGCTCCATTATCATTAGCACATGTCAAGTCTTGTCCATGACTCTCCTCATTTGATTCATTTCCCTGTGCACATAGCTCTGGAGTAAGCTGGTAGCAGCATGTTATAGTAGCTGTTGTCCTGGGAATGAGGCCACGGTACAAAAGGAGGCTGGGACACGTGGTGTATGGGCAGGGCCGGCAAGATACAATGATTGATTTAGGACTGTTTGCAGTCTGCCTTAAATGAGCGCAGACAAGGTTCTTGTGTTTTATGCTCCATGGCTAAAACACTTGGATCCTCTGGTGACAGGGACCCTCATAGGGGCAGATGGCATGGGGAGGCAGGAGCTTGTGATTCAAATTAGATATGCACAAGTTAGGGCAAGGGACTGAAGAGGGGAAGGAAGCATCCTCTGCACACTGGGTCTTTCCAGCCATCTCCCACGCTGATGCTTTGTGCTGTCCCCCTGTTCTCCCCAGCACTGCAGTTGAATGTGCTACTTGGGTATCATCTTACAAGAGGTCAAGGGCAGCTGACAGGCAATCTCGTATCCCTGATTTTAAGCTCAGGGTAAGATGTTGGGCCCCTTGGCCCAGTGTTTAAATGCTCAGGCCTGGGCCCCTGTCCTGGCATTCTGATCTTGGCTAAGGTCTGGGTTACATCAGAAAGTTGCTCTGTTTTAGTGCAAACCACTTTTAAACCCCTTTTGTTTCATTGGTACAAACTGCCGATTCATTCCTACTTAGCCTCAGTCATTTGACAATCAGTTTAAGTTAAACTGAAATAAGCCCAGCAGCCTCTAGCACAGTCTCTGGCATCAGTTTAATTAAATAGTTTTTGAATCACTCCTGACTCTGTGGAGACCAGCATCTGTTGTCCATACTTTTGGGTCCTTCCTCTTCAGCGCCCAACCCAAGATCGGCTTTTTCTAAGATGCTAACACTTGCCTCCTTAGATTATGATGTGGAAATGTGGGCACAAATCCCTTTTGGCCCAAGTTTCCCTATTTTTCAAATGTTCCAGCTTGTAGGAGCAGCTGTGTGGAGTTAGTCATAAATACATGCGTGCTGCATGCTATTATCAGTAATGCTTAGCCAGGGAATTGAAATAACTCTGCTCCAATATCTATAGATTCAAGGCCACACACAATGGGGACATTTTAAAGGCCTCAGAAAGGGCCAATAAAAGAAGACTCCACGGAACAAAAAGTCTTTGGGCTGAACTTCTTTCAGAAAACCGCAAGGTGTTACTGTTGACGGGGCTTCTAGGTGCTTGTCTCTGTTTGGGGATCTCTGTAGCTTGTAAAGAATAATGAACACTACTTCTGTGGGCTTCCAGGGACAGGAACTGTTTCTTTATTAGGAGCTGTACAGCTCTCAGACCATGGGTTTGGGTTCATGGCTGGGACTCCCAGGTACTACCGCAATACAAGAAAGAAATAAAAATATCATTAGTCAGTTATGGTGTGTCTAAGGTTACTGTCACTATGTGTTAGCACTGGAGGGCACCTGACCATTCCCAGAGCCACTTAAGTAGCCTCCCCTCTCCAGTGCCTCTCATCCAAGGCTGTGGCTAAGGAAACCTCATGGTTACAGGAAGAGCACAGGAACAAATACTGCTGTTGTCCCAGCCACCATCTGAGAGAAGCGCTGTCTGTCCTGAGCTGTGTTGCCCCCACATTGTTCCAGAGTGCAGGCTACCCGAGTCCTTTGGATTCAAAACCCCATGTTTCATGTCAGGCTCCTCTCTCCTGCAGATGTCTTTCTATTGTCCCCATTTTTCCCTAAGGTCCTTTCCTCTCTCTGATCACCTGCCCCAATGCTGACTCTCTCCTTGGGCCATATCCCTGTAGCAGAGACAGACTATCTGGTAGCCATGGTAGCTGCCTACCAAACAGAAGTGTAAGGTGCTTGACCTCATCTATCTATGTACACAGGGGGTATCTGCTTGGTTGGAGGAGAGGAGATCTGAGTGCTCAGAGATACTGGTCCTGTGGCACTGTTGAAACTCAGGAGTGGTGAGTCAGACAGGGAGGAAGTGGGGCTAACAAGGCCACCTCCACAGCCATCCAGAGGACTCGGAGCACTCCCTACAGGCTGTGACCTTGCAGGTAGGAGTAGCAGAGGGCAGCACGTTCACTGGCCCCATGGCCCAGCCAGGCTGGCAACCACAGGCTTTGCAGTCCTGGCCCAGCACTTCAGCCCCCCCACTGTGCTACATCCCTCAGAGGATGAGAGCTCAGACTGAATGAAGGGAAAGCTGGGCCCAGGCCATAACCCTCAACAAGTGCAGATGCAGTGATAACTCCAAGCTTGGCACCTGGCTCGATTTCAATCTCATAACAGCCTCAGTCGCTCCCCACCAGACCCAGCTGCACATAACAATGTGGAATGAGGCTGAATGGCCTGACTCCTTCCTCCTGCAGAGCAATGACTCAGCTGTGAGAAAGAGGCACATCTGGAATAGTTTTTTGCCCAGAGCTAGCCCTGCTCCTCTCAGCTTCCAGGTGGCAGACACTCAGGGGGAGCTGTCGGTTGCCACAAGTGGGCTGAGAGCTGTCATGTTGTGACTGGCTCTTCTGGAAGGAGGCAGAATGAAGAACAGGGTGGAGCTGATGATGAGGGTGACTGTGACCATGACTGCCACCACCAGGAGAGTGCGGCACAAAGTTTTGTCCAAGCAGCTCCAGCGGCTCCACTGATCTTCCTGGTGCAGCTGGTTCTCTTGCCACGGTGGGCGGCCCACGTCCACGCTGTGGCTGATATTGCTCATGCAGATCTGTGGCACCACGGTCCCATGGGAGACCTCAGGCAGTTGCTTGAGCCAGAGCCTGCCCTTGCTGCGGCTGAAGTGGATGCTGTAGGTCCTATTCATGCCTTTTGGAAGGCAAGATAGGATGGCAAGGTTGTTGTCTAGCTTGGGAGGCCCATTGTCTGGGAGCCTGGTGTAGGACCGGCACATGGGGCATTGGATAGTGTCTGGCAGCTGGGACTTGATGTTGATACGGGCCAGGCACTCCAGGCAGAAGGTGTGTTGGCACTGCAGCACCTTGGGGGCACGGAAGGCATTGTTGTATTGGCTGTAGCAGATGGCACACTCCATCTCCAGGGCCAGCTCCTCCTGGGAATCCATTGCAGCAGGCCCTTGCAGCGGTCAAGCATTCAAGTTGACACCTTAAAATGGGCACCAAGCAGACCCTGAAAATAACAATTGCAAGCTTAGAACCCACTTTGTGCCACAACCTGACCTCAGCCACGGGCTTTGCAAAGTGAGGGTGGTGCAGGAGCTACTTGCAAACTCTCCCCCTGCAGGGGCTCTGTGTGTATGTGTGTGGGGGGGCCTACTGAGGCAAGAGGTACAGCTCCCTCTCACCCAGGGTTTAAATTACAGGAAGCTTGAAGGGGCTGAGCACCCCCCTTTCCCCCTATGAGAGACAAGAGCCCCCCTATAAGAGATGAGAGCCCCCTCCCCCCACGGGTTAGTCAGCACCCCTTTGCCTCCCACAACAGCCTAAAGCCCATGCACCACTGCACACAGCCCCAGCCTGCCCCACACCTTTCTAAGCAGCACAAGCAGCAGTGATGGTGGCTTCTTCTGGCTGCCACTGCCACTGGTCCCAATCCCATGGGACTGGTGAGGACCAATGCACACAGCCCCAATCCCAGCCAACTTTTTTTTGCAAGAATAGAAGCGTAATTCAAACCCTGGTTGCACCCCTTCACAAGCCTGAAAATATTTGTATGGGCTGGTTTGGATAGGAGTGGCTCTGTCCTGAGCTGGGATTTGGACCAGTCAGCCTCCTGGGTTCCCTTCCAGGCCTATCTTTGTGGCATTGTCAGCCACAAATTCCAGCCCATGAGCTTGATCCCAAAGCAATCAGGTCAACAAAAACTCATTGGCCTTCCAGTGTTGTCAAGAGCTGCCTGGGCAGGGTCTACAACTGACCAACTGAGCCCCTTTGTTGGGTTATTTTTAGGGCTGTGCAAAATTTTGCCAGATGTTTTGTTTCAAAGCTGTTTCCATGTATTTCGAGCTCAAAACAGCAAAATTGAAATGAAACAAAAGCCTTCAAAACAGCTCCGAAACAAAACAAGGGCACTTGAGACATTTTGAAACTTTCTAAACATTTTGAGTTTTGAAGCCCAGTTTGCTTGGCTTTAGTGCTGGTCCCAGCTGGCAGCAGGAGCCTCCTGTTGTCCGGCACGCAGATCAGGGCACTACACCCCCTGGAAGAAGTCTGGTGCAGCCCCGCAACCCTTCCAGGGGTGCAGGCCCCCAGATCTGCATGCTGGATGACAGGAGGCTGCTGCTGCTGGCAAGTGTCACAAGTTTTGCTTTGAACAGCTTGAGGTGCAGTTTTCCAGAAACCTCTTCACCTATCTTCTTGAAACTTGGCAGACTTCATGCCCTCAGAAGAGGCTACCATCCCTGCAAGTTTCATCTGAATTGGGCAAGAAATTACAAAGTTTTAGGCATTTTCATGCTTCCCTATTATAGCCTATGGCAAAACATTGAACCAGCAAACCAGTTTAGATGAAACGGAACAGTGCTTTCAAAATGAAATGAAACTCAAAATGAAACATTGTCCCATCAAAATGGAAGTTGAAATGAAACGGGGCTGTTTTGCATAGCCCTAGTTATTTTTTATTGACTACCTCTTGTCCTCTCCCCAGTACCTGCTGTGATCTCTGCTACCCCTTCCCTGGCTGGGGAATACTTTCACTCATACTCGTAAGAGAATATTGGCAGACAGCAGTTTCTACACCTCTAGGAACAAAATTGAATTGAATGTGAGCCACTGAATCTATTTCAGCTTTATTTGACCATCTCTAGTCTTGACTGTATACAGTCAGGTAGGATAGAGCAATGGATATATCTAGGAATTACATTTAATAATTATCAAGAGCTCATCCTGCTCATGATGCCTTAAATTTACAAGGATGCATTTAATTTCACATGGTTTGAGGGCAAGAGTCATCCAGTTCATGGACGGCACCTACTATGCTCTCACCCATGACTGGGGTTGAAATTAATAAATATTATACTGAAGTGGGTTTTATGGAAAATACTGCTTGCTTCTACTGCTTAATAGTAAACTTTGCCTAGGCAGGCTGCATAGAGCACCCTGTGTTGTGATGGTGGGACAGTTCTCAAGGCTGTAGCTACAGATTGCTAATGGCATTTAAAACACCAGTGCAGGTTTTCTGATGACAGCTGAAGCAGACTGTGTGATGGATCATGTTAAAAAAAAGCTGTGCAAGACAATATTTAGAGGGAAAAGCTAATTAAGTATTATGGTGACAACTACATGTGTCCCTCTAACCTCTCCCAGTTCAGTTCATGGACTTGTTGTCAGTGAACTGAATAAGCCTCAACAGCCTCCTCTTTCTTGCTCAGTATCCGTTTGTCCCTTGATTTGGCTCTAGAAAGCAAAGAGAATTGTTCACATCTTACTTGAATGAGGCCCAGATGATGCACAATCCAAGCAGAGATTCCTCATGCTGGAGAGAGAGAAATCCAGGTTTACCTGCTTCCTTTTAACTTGCTGAAGTCAGCAGCCTTCAGTAAGAGAAAAGCTGGTTTGCCAGGGAGGGGAAAGCTTTGCTGTAGGAAGTAAGGTATGCAAAGCAGCCCATTTACATGGGCTACCCACTTTGGCACAGCTGGTGGAGATGACAGGTTAAAGCTGCACTATGCATTGTGAACCTATAGATCTGAGGGAAGCTCTAAGCACAAGTGAGGAGAGTGGGGAGATATGACCTCCATCATGGCAGGAGCGAGGAGAAAGCATTCACTTGGTTCTTCCTGTAGGTATTGGCTAGTAGTCTTAAACATGCAGCTAAACTGGAGGGTGTGCAAAATGTGTCCTACCAGACCATCCTATCTGGACCACAGGGCCTCTAAAAATTTGGAAAATTAGTATTTATCTGCCCCTGGCTGCCTGTCATGTGGCCCTCAATGGCTTGCCAAAACTCAGTAAGCAGTTCTCCACCCAAAATAATTGCCTGCCCTGAGTTAAACTGATGCCACAGCAGGTGGCAAAGGTCACTGAGTGTTGGCACAAACAATCCAGGCAGAAGCACTTTGCCCATTGCTGAGATATGGCTGCCTCTACAGGGAAACAGCAGTTCATGGCAGGAGATGAACATTGCCCAGATTGCAGGGGGAGGTTCAACCCTGGTGTGCATGGCTGGAGTGTTCAGCTGTCACACAAAGGATAAGGGAGTGTCAATGGGGACAAGTGCTTTTAGCCTGTGTTGTTTCTGATGTAAAGAATAGCACCCCTAAGGTACTGTTCCCCTCACACCCTGGTGGCTCTAAAGGTACTGTAAGACGTCTTGCCCAGCAAGCCAACTCAGCAGTATCTTTGCTGGCACTTTAATAGCTATGGTCATTTCCGCAAGGTAAAGGCAAGCGGCCAAATGCACTTAAAGCAGGTAAGATCTGCCTTAGCTTGGGACCTGGATAGACTTTTGATGAGTGAGATACTAGGGAAAACTTTCTTACTAGGAGGATAGCGAAGCACTGGGACAGGCTACTCAGAGAAGTGCTGTATTCTCCATCTTCAGAGGTTTTTAAGACCTGGCTATACAGTCTTCGCTGGGATGATATAGCTGGGGATGGACCTACTTTGACTTCCTGAGGTCCCTTCCAACCCTCATTTTCTATCATTCTGTGATCCTTGTAAGTATCGCTCTGTATCTAGTACATATGACAGGGAAAGGGATTTGGATCTGGTTGATGTCTCTGGTTATTAAAAGAGGTGATGAATCAGTTCATACAATAATATATATTGGCAGTCATGCAAAGATCAGGGAAACAGTTCAAGTAAGTACTAAGATTATCAAAAGACTGGCCCAGAAAGAACTGTGAGACATAAGGTAGGCCAAGACAGTATTCTGTGTGGAAGCTCCTCACCCCTCTAGAGGAATTGTAGACATCAAAGTGAAGGTGCATGGCTTGGACATACAATTTTTTTAGGGCTGGGCAGTTACAAAGAATGATTAAGTCTGGTATTGAATATATGGTATTAGCTGTGAAATACCATATATGGGAATAGTGGATGCTGGGTCTGAGTTAACAGCTATCAGATTTGCACACTAGAGGACAAAGCATACGTAACTGAATCATCTAACTCATCTCAAGTGGAGATGGCTGGGGAAGTTGCATCTATCCAAAGTCTGGGAAAGTAGAGAATTCAAGGAAATGGTCCAGAGAGTTGAGGATGATCTCAGCACTGGAAGCTGACAGCCAGCTGGGATTTCATTATGTCTGATAAATCTGTAACAAATACCGAGAGAACTGCTGATTTAGTCCATTGGATTATGTGGCCCAGCTAAAAAAATCTGACTTGATTTTAATATCAGCTGTTACTTTGCTTAATTATTATTCACCTTCTTTCCCAGATTATTCATAAACATATTAAATATCCTGGTGCCTATTACAGAACCCGGAGGTCCCCTACTATTAACCGTCTCCCTGGATGAAAATGAACCATGTTATCCCTTCTTTGCTTTCTGCCTCAAACTAAAACCAAGAGTTAAGCAGGGTTATCACTGCTGTGTGATCCTCCAAGCATGTGTTCAATCCCCACCCTCCTGTAGAATTAGTGTCAAGATGGATTTAAAGTGCACAGGGGTTGGAAAAAATCATCACAACAGTTAGGTCCTTTCTTTTTCAGTGGCAATGCCCTCCTCTTCTGGTGCATTGCTATGGGGACAGACTGACTTTCTGAAGTAAATTCTAGAGCCTCTCTGGCTGTCTTTGGCTTCCTTTCACTCATCCTGGTTTGTAAGTCCCAGTCCAGCTAAGCATATACAAACTGACCCATTGCCACTTGATCCTGGTAGTTTTCGTTGGTATCAAGTACTCCAGGAACCCATATTTCCATTGATCCGATGCCAGGTCAGGCAGGGGTTCTTTTTTTCCTCCCCTCTTTGCTCTGTCCAGCTCAGCCTGGATAGGTGGCTGGCTCCAAATCATGTCAAGGATTTGTATCAGGACAACACAGTCTTCTTTTCAGGGAGAATTTCAGAAGCATCAGTAGAGCTGAGCCACTCCAGTTAGCTGCTAGGAGCCCTCCCTGTTCCTCACCATCTTCTGAGCCATTCATGGGCTGTAAAGTTGAACTGAGCCAAATTAGTCTCCCAGGGAGTTTTTTCCCTTCAAAGATAGTGAGGTTTTGCATTATGTTGAGCTGGACCCAACCGTTTCCCTCTGGATCTCTGTGGATTACAAATGTGGTAGGAAAATGTTACCAGTATCATCTTCTTGCCCAAATTCTCTGTCTGATCCCATTCCTCATCCAAGTAGTGATTTTCTAGCTCCTTGTTTTCTTGCTGCAACTAATCTCTGTTAGTAAGTTCCAAAGTTCCCACAACTTTCCTGGACCTTTCTAATCCATGGAAAACCCACCTAACCATTCCTGATTGGCAACGTTGCAGTGGGGTCTTCATAGTTGTTGTTGCAGCACAGATTTCATCTTTGTCTGCATATCAACTCTGAGCCCTTTCTGAGAAACCGTCTCTTTTCTTTTGTGAGTTCGTTTGTATACTATTGTCTATCAGTTAAAGCCAGATACAGGCTCCTACAAACACTTCCCTCTACTGCTGGCAAGAAACTTGCTACTCCTAAATCATTATTGTCAGGATTTAATTGGTCTTTTCTGTCACAGGCTATTCTTGCTAGCTCTTTCTTTAGCCTTAGCTGATGCCCAACTCTCACCCAACCATTATTCACAGGTGTAAAAGTGCTGAAGGGTTTCCTCAGAACTTGCAAGCTCAGTCAAGGTGTTTGCAGTCTTGGGACAAGGATGTGCAGCAGGCTGTGCACAGAGGAGCCATGCACGGGCTTGGACAGCTGGAACTCCAGGGCAGGAAGTGGGTAAAAGCCAGAGGAGACTAGCTGGGGAGAGGGGAGCTGAAGCTGTGATGAGAAGGGCTGCTACCAGGACAAGTGCTTCTGAGAGGATGACTGGCAGAAGAATTGTGACTGAGTGAGCTGCTACTGAGGGCAGAGGAGCCACCAGCCAATGAGTACCCAGGATTGCCTGGTAATTTTTACCAAAAGAGCAGGGATTGTGCAAACGGGTTTCCCTCCAGACTCTTAAGGTCCCTGTGTGCAGGGAGTCACTGGAGGGAATCATGGACAGGGGTTGCTAGAGGAGGTTTTCTGGGAGAGCTGGAGAAAGCAGCAGGGAATTGCAACTGTGTGGGAGTCCAGCAGAGAGCTCAACACAGTACAGCTGAGAAGGGGCACTCCGGGTGCCAAACACAGGGAGCTGCCCTGGGAAGTGTTTGGGGAATGGTGTGATTGATTGCAGGCACCCAGAAAAGACTGGAAAAGGGAAAAAACCCTGGTCTCCTGAGCAGCCACAATTAGGGTCCTGACAGGCACCCCATTTTTGTCCTGATGACAGCATTGCCATCCCTCTTCTGAGGCAGAGCAAGCACCGCTCCTCCGGGCTCCACTGCAGCCACTCCACAGTGGGCTATTTTGCTACAGGCGGAGTGATTTTGTGGAGACCTGGTTGATTAAGTATATATACCTGTCATACTTTGCCTGAGTGTTACAGTTGATAACATACTTATCATATAACAAAAGCAATTATTTGCTAGTATATTATTATTACACTGCTCTATGCTGATTATTATTGAGCTCATTTAAAATATTTTGTTTCTTATTTATGGGATGTTGAATTTGTCAGTCTCTCAGTTATTATTGTAAATAGTTATTTAGTGTGTGGTCTGCTGTGGGGAAGACCATGGGACAGCACTTCAATGAGTGGTGCTCCCAGCCTGTAGACGGAGTGGGAGTAGACCAAGATCTATTGGCACCCCAGGATCCCAAAAATTTGGATATGGCTATGAGTAGTGCTGCTGCCAGGGTTACACAAGCAAAGAAGCAATTCAGAGGTGGATGTTCCCTGAACATACCTTGCTGCCCCTACCATGTATTATGGGCGATACTGTAATTCTGAATATCATGCAGTAAATCTGTAGCTTTTCTTCTTCTGCACTGCCCTGCAGTATTTGGGGAGCATATGTACTCAGCAAGTTTTTTTTATCTAGTACGTGGGTCATGATCCTGATGCAACTCCAAGGACAATTGGCTGGGTGCAGCTTTCAGCTCAAACAGGGTGAATTTTTCACCTGGCTTTTGATTTTCTATCTGGTAGATCCATTGGTCTCTTAAGTTCCTCGCTCAGGCTAGAGTCTTGGTGTTGTGCCACAAATTACTTATTAAAGAACCCAGACTTGAAACAGATGATAATGTTTAATTGGCTCAGTGAACTGTAGAAGGCATAGAGATGGGGAGTGCCTGGTATTAAAAGCTGTGCTAAGAATGATTTCACCCCTGTGCTGGAGTCCTGGACCTTCACTGTTCCCTGCAAAGCTAAAAATACAACAGAGTCTGAGGCAAATCCAGATTCAGATGTTTCAGAAAAGAGCAGCACAGCCAGAATAGAGGCCATGTGCTTCAGCCTCCTGCTTTGTGTCTACATTGAGGATCATTTCAGAGGGCTCCCAGGGTTTGGAAGATCCCATTGCTAGCTCGGTGCCTAGACACTCATGTGACTGTCATCACAGGGAGTCTTCAAGACAAGCGGAGACTGATGACTGGCAGTATGTTGAGAAATGGTTAGCCATGCTAGTTTTGAAAGCAGGGTAGATATGCCCTTTTAGACTAACTAACTAAGGTATATACAGAGCACAAGCTCTTGACACCTCAAGTTCACTTTAGCAGATGGTGTGAAAAAAACACTTCTCTATTTACACTGCTCTATGCTGTCCTTCCACAGCATCTGATGAAGCAAACCTGTGTTCACAAAAACTTGTGCTCCATGTGGGTCTTAGTTAGTCTATAAGGTGCATATTTACTCTGCCTTCTGGCAATACATGTCCAGGAGCCTGAGATGCATGCAGAGGCTAAGGGGGAATATCCAAGCAAGCTTCAGCCAGGATGTGTCAGTCGCAAAGATGGAGTTCTACTTTTTTTTGGTCACACACTGACTGGTCCCATTGCAGCGAGGGCAGCAGCCGCCCTAGCTTTTATAAAGTTCAGACTCAGAACCAGCTGTCACATCCTGGGTAGGAGAGAGCAGCTCGTGGAGTCTGAAAGCATTAGTGCCCTGTGTCGTCACACTGGCAGGCAGATCACTGCAGACTGCCACTGACAGGGCAGGGTACTCATGGCTTTCTAATTAGTACAGGCCCATCTGTCTTCCCAATTGCTCCACCATGGGCAAGACCCCCCACCCCGTCAGCAGAATAACCAGTGAGCTGGGAAGGGCTGGGCTATCGGAAGTGACTGGTCTCTTTTCATCTCTTCTTGTTCTTGCCTGGTTTTGCTTTTTCTTTCTCTCAGGCCCTACAATGAAGTAGTCTCCTTGCACCTTGCTCAGGGTCTAGTCACTGAAACTTCTTCAGGTGGCCACCAAGGCCTGGGACTCCCTCCTTTCCCATTTCTGCTGCCTGCCACACCTTTTAGGGGCCTTGCCCGTGGGTTGGCAACAGCTTAGCTTTTCCCTGGGTATATTGTGGACTATGACAACAAGGGCTCTTGTGTTTGTGCCGCATGGCCCAGTGCCCCAAAAAGGATGGGAAAGCTTTAGCAGCCTGAGTTGGGGCCATGCTGTGCCGACTAGCCTGTCTGAAGGGAGCGGAGTGTGCCCACCCCAATCAAGGGACTCCAGAGCTGGACTGTGCCCACCCCAGTTGAGGGAGTTTCCAGAGCTGCCTGAGAGAAGAGCAGGTTGTCTCCTTTGTGTGCTAGTAAGCAAGCTGGCTGTGTGCGCACTGAGCCAGAGTTGCTATGTCAGGAGGGAGGGACTTAACTGACCCTGGCTCGGAGAAAGTTGGAGCTAAATGTCGGTTACTAGGCAAAGAAACTCACAAACAGGCTGGCCCTGCAGACGGAGCAGCGCTGGCCCGAGGAAGGAACATGAGCCAGGCAGTGCCCCAACCAAGGAGATGCAGCAGCAACAGGCAAGGTGGGACATGGGGCAGGGAGAGCTGCTCTCCCTGCTGGGATTTCTGATTGCACTTGCTAAACCCTGCTGCCCAGGGAGGTGCCCCTCAGCTTAAGCAGCCCTGGGATGTTGCTACTGCTGCTGCAAAGGGCTGTGGACAGGGCCAGAAGGCTCAGACCCCAACCCAGATGGAGCCAGGGGAGCCTCAACAGCCCGTTCCTGAGTGCCCCATCTGCTACGTCCCCTATGACAACATTTTCCAGACGCCCCTGCTCCTGCCATGCTCCCACACCTTCTGCCTGGAGTGCCTCTCCAGGCTGTGTGTCTTCCTGAAACAATCCCAGGCACTCCAGTGCCCTCTCTGCAGAGCCAGCGTGTCCATCCCCCACGGAGGGGTCCCCAACCTCCTGCCAAACATGGCTGTCATCACCCAGTTCCCTCCGTGGATGCAGACACTGCAGGAGGTCTGGCTGGATGGATACAAGCTCTACTGCATCCAAAAGCCTCTGTCAAGTGGTCAAGTCAGTGCCAGCGAAGAAAGCCCTGAGATGCTGATTACAGTGGAGCTGCTGCGCAACCCGGCTCCTCGAGATACCCACTTGGCAGACTTAATCCATGTCCACCGTCCCCTCCGTCTGTCCATGTGCAGACAGCTGTGCCATGCCCTGTGGGAGTATCGCATCAGGGTGTTCTGGGTCACAGTCCTGCTGGGCGTACTGACCGTTTTACTCATGTCACTGATTTACAAGTGACTGGACCCCTCGCACGACAATGCCAAGCTGGGACCCAGCTGACAGAGCAGGCCCCAAGCAGCAGCCTGAGCAACAGGTGGAGCATCTAGCCATCCAACAGCCTCTGCTCACTCACAACATGGTGGGCTTGCCACCTTGCTCCCCTAGAAGAGACTGGGCCAAGGACCTCAAGCAATCTGATGACTGGGTTTATTACTGGAATCACCTGGAAGGGGAATGCGATAAGTTGGAGCCTCTGTTTCTGGGCCACAAGTACTGGAGTGGCACAGGCCTTGGCCACTTTTCTGGGCAGAAAGGTAGTGCAGTCCCAGTGTTGGGTAGGTTTCCGCATCCAGGGTTAGTCAGTCAGTCTGATGCTATGGAAGCCAAGGATGCTGCTTTTGTTTTGCCCAGGTCTTAGTTTGGTTCCCAGTGTGTTTCTGAGTTGCAGCCAATACAGAATCCTGGCTTTGGTGAATGGGGATACTTTCAGCATTTGAACATTTCCTCCAGAGAAGTACCATATTTATACACGTGCACCCTTTTTCTCAAAAAATTAGTGAACAACAACCGAGAAGGTGCATCTTCAGCAAGACTTTTAATCAAACTGCTCAGAAATAAGTTACATTTTGGCATATTCATAGATGAACTGATGTAATTATTTCACATAGGCTCACTGCCATGTCAGATTGTGTGCCCATGCTGACTGAATCAGTCTGGTAGCATATGTGAATGCATGTGCTCATAAGTGGAACAGCACAATTTTCTTTATTTTATAACTTGTTATATTAAATTACTCAAATTCAAGGAACAATCTTTTTTTCTTCATTCTGCTGCCTTCCCAGAACAACGTGCATGTCTTATTCAGGGGTGTGTGAATAAATATGGTATTACCCCAAAGCCTGAGCACTATTAGGAAGAGTTAGGGCATGGGCTGATGCCAGACTCCTGGATTCAGGGGAACTTCCTGAGCAGAACTTTTTAATCCATGCTGGGAAAGGAAGGGAGAGAAAGGCACACAGGCCCCTAGCAAGCAGAGGAAGGAAGGAAGTTTAGAAACATATGACATCAGCTTCCCAACGCACCAGATGCAGAGGGTTGTTAGAGGGCATGGATAGAGGTGCCATCTTGCCACCCCCTGCTCCTGGCCTTGCAATACTGCCCAGATGCTGAAAACCTGCACAAGAGGCATCAAGTAAGACGATACAGGAATTTCCCATGCAGCGGGATTTGTACAGTGTGGGCCTTACACTTCCTCCCTCCCACACCCCAATATACAGTAGTTGTTTTGTTTCGCTGGGGCAGACTCTTGGCACCAATAGGGGGTTTGTTCACTCAGGAACAGCCTTATTCATGCTGCAGTTTTGTTGGGCTAAAAGGCAGGAGAGAAAGCTGGTGTAGAGAGTTATCATTAGCCTCTGGTGGGAGACCAAGGGAGCCCAGCCTGCATGGTAATGTCAAGGTCAGTGTCCTGGATCTTCAAGACCAGGATTTCCTCTGCTTCTTATGTTGAGGCTGAAGAAGAAGCACAGCCTTGCCATGGGCCTTATATTTCCCATGGAGCCATCTGGGCTTACATCTTGCTGCCACAGCCTTTTTCTACCCTGCCTAGCACTGAAAGCATTGCTTCTGGGCAGCTCCCCTCCTGCCAGCTCACAGATTGACAGGGGAGCTTGACTGTGCGTTCCACTCAGCACAGAAAGAAGACACTCTCCCTCTTCCGTGTGTTTGGAGCGACGGGATCCCAGCCCCGGATGACTGTGGTGAATTCAGAAACCTAAGAGCTTTCTGCAAAATAACAGCACGGTGAGAAACTTGACTCAGTCACAGGCTCACAACTCCAGTCATCAATACTAGACCTGGTGCTATGTTTCAGTGAAGAGAAAACATAAGGGAAGGCAGAAAGAGGGAACCTGAGAGGGCACCAAACTAGCATTCAAGAGGGCTGGGCTCTGTTTGCATCTCTGACTGGTTGACCATGGCTAAGTCACTTCACTGTGCCTTAGTTGCCCCATCTATGTAAAAGGGACAACAATGTCCTCCAGTCTGAGTTCTGCAGTTAAAAAGGGCTATAATTTATCATCACCTGTATAGCAGGAGTATGTAGAAACTCCAGTCAAACCATGACTCACCTTGCTGGATGCTGTACCGTTGCATCTCTGTATATTACCCAGAATAGAGAGATGAAGCTCCTCCCCCAAGGAGCTTACAATGCAAAACAGGGAACAGTAATTTGACAACGAAAGCAGAACTAGATGTATTTGTTTTTCTGCCAGTGTACAAACTCTTCTCCCATCTACCAGCTATTAGATCAGCAGCCCCCACAGAGCTGGTCCTGCAACTATGGGAAAGTTGTAATGCATATGAGTTGCTGTGGGGCCATGGGACTCGCCTTCATGTTCTTTTCTACCAGGTGACGCCTGGTTCCAACGACTTGCAGAATGCTTGTGTTATTTTATAGAATAGTAAGTGTGTGCATGTAACTGTTGAAAGGGAACTGTCCTTCTCTGCACTAGTGATCTCGTTGGCTGTAGTGCCTGAGTGGCAAAATGCATCACCCCATTAGAAAGGTAAGAAACAGCAAAATGAAGTCAGTTCAGTTTAGAAATACAACACAAGGGGTGCATCAACATATGAAATTAACAGGACACAATAAAATTCAGAGCAGTTTGAGATAGAGTCAGCTGCTCCCAGATGCAGTGTTACACATGCGCCCAGGGCAGCAACAATTTGAGCTGGGGCAGAGCAGCCCTGGGCTGGCAGGGAGCACGGGGGGTTATAGAATCATGGAAAATTAGGGTTGGAAGGGACCTCAGGAAGTCATCTAGTCCAACCCTCTGCTCAAAGCAGGACTGTCCCCAACTAGATCAATGCAGTCAAGGCTTTTTCTAGCTGAGTCTTAAAAACATCCAAGGGTGGAGATTCCACCACTTCTCTGGGTATCCTGTTCTAGTGTTTTACTACCCTTCTAGTGAGAAAATTCTTCCTAATATCTAACCTAAACTTCCCTTGCTGAAACTTGAGTCTTGTTCTGTCTTCTGCCACCACTGAGAACAGTCTAGTTCCATCCTCTTTGGAACTCCCCTTCAGTTAGTTTAAGGCTGGTATTAAATCCCCTCTTGGTCTTCTCTTCCCTAGACTAAGTCCAGTTCTCTCACTCTCTCCTCATAAGTCGTGTCCCCCAGTCCCTCACCATTTTTGTTGCCCTCCGCTGGACTCTTCAATTTGTCCATATGCTTTCTTCAGTGGGGGCCCAAAACTGGACACAGTACTCCAGATGTGGCCTCACCAGCTGAATAGAGGGGAATAATCACTTCCCTTGACCTGCTGGCAACACACTAACCAATGCAGCCCAGTATGCCATTAGTCTTTTTTACAACAAGGGCATACTGTCAGCTCATGTTCAGCTTATTGACCACTGTAACACCCAGGTCCTTTTCGGCAGAGCTGCTGCTTAGCCTGTGAGCCCTCAGCCTGTACTAGTGCATGGGATTGTTCCACCCTAAGTGCAGGACTTTGTATTTGTCCTTGTTGAACCTCATGAGATTTCTTTTGGTGCAATCCTTCTATTTGTCTGGGTCACTCTGAATCCTAGCCCTACCCTCCAGTGAATCTGCTCCTTCCCCCAGCTTGGTGTCATCTGCAAACTTGCTGAGGGTGCACTCTGCCATCTTCCAGGTCGTTGATGAAGGTATTGAACAAACCCAGTTCCATGATTGACCCTGGGGAACTACACTTGAGACTGGCTTCTAGCTAGACAGTGAACCATTGATTACTACTCTCTGAGCCCAATGCTTCAGCAAGTTTTCTATCCCCCTTGCAGTCCATTCATCCAGCCAGCCCATACTTCCTTGGTTTGCCTATGAAAATGTTGTGGGAAACCATATCAAAAGCCTTGCTAAAATCAAGATGTATCACATCCACTGGTCTCCTTACATCCACAGAGCCAGTCATCTCATCATAGAAGGCAATCAGGTTGGTCAGGCATGACTTGCTGACTGTTCCTAATCACCACCTTCTCCTCCAAGTGCTTAGAAATGGATTCGGTGAGGATCTGCTCTATGATTTTTCCAGGGACTGAGGTGAGGCTGACTGGTCTGTAGTTCTCTGCATCTTTTTTCTGCTTTCTTAAATATGGGCACTATTTTTGCCCTTTTCTAGTCATCCAGGACATCTGATTGCCATAAGTTTCAAAGATGATGGCCAGTGGTTCTGCAATCGCATCATCCAACTCCCTCAGCACCCTTGGGTGCATCCTATCTGGCTCCATGGATTTGTATATGTCCAGCTTTTCTAAATAGTCCCTAACCTGTTCTTTCACCACTGTTGAATGTTCACCTCCTCCTCAAACTGTGCTGCCAGGCTTAGTAATCTGGGAGCTGACCTTGCCTGTGAAAACTGAGTTGAAAAAGGCATTGAATACTTCAGCCTTTTCTGCATCCTCTGTCACTAGATTGCTTCCCCCATTCAGTAAGGGACTCATACTTTCCCTGATCTTCTTCTCCTTACCCTTCACATCCCTTGCTAGCTGCAACTCTAATTGTGCTTTGGCCTTCCTAACTTCATCCCTGCATGCCTGAGCAATAATTTTGTACTCATCCCAAGTTGTTTGTCCAAGTTTCCACTTCTTATAAGCTTCCTTTTTGTGACTTAGTTTACTGAAGAGTTCCCTACTAAGCCAAGCTGGTCTGCCATACTTGCTAGTCTTCCTGCATGTCAGGATGGTTTGTTCCTGCACTTCAGTAAGGCTTCTGTAAAGTCCAGCCAGCTCTCCTGGACTACTCTCTCCCTCAGATTGGCTTCCCAGGGGATCCTACCCAACAGTTTCCTGAGCAAGTCAAAGTCTGCTTTTCTGAAGTCCAGGGTCCTTACTTTGCTGCTCTCCATCTTTCCTTTCCTTAGGGTCCTGAACTCAAATCATCTCGTTGTCACTAATACCCAAGTTGCCATCCGCTAGTACATTCCCCAACAATTCTTCATTGTTTGTGAGCAGCAGGTCAAGAAGGGTATGGCCCCTCATTGGCCGATCCAGCACTTGCACCAGGAAATTGTCTCCAACACTCTCCAAAAATTTCCTAGATTGCCTGAGCACTGCTGTATTGCCCTCCCAGAAGATGACAGAGTGATTGAAGTCTCCCATGAGAACCAGGGCTTGTGATTGGGAAACTGCTGCTAGCTGTTTGAGGAAGCTGCTAGCTTTCTTCTCTAGCCTTAACCCAGAGACTTTCCAGACTCCTGTCTCTAGTTTCATACTGGAGCCTCGAGCAATCATACAGCTCTTTTACATACAGTGCAACTCTCCTCCTCTTCTCCCCTGCCTGTCCTTCCTTCCTGAACGGTTTATACCCATCCGTGACAGTGCTCCAGTCATGCAAGCTCCCACTAAGTCTCTGTTATTCCAGTCACATCATAGTGCCATGACTGTGCAGGACTTCCAGTTCTTCCTGCTTGTTTTCCAGGCTCCGTGCATTCATGTACAGGCACCTGAGGTAACCAGTCGATTGCCCTGATTTCTCAGGAAAACTGAAAACACCGCCTCTGTTACCCCCACCTGCTTGCACTTCCTCCAGGTCACTGACTCCCCCACTTACCCCTGTGCTTTGGTCTCCATCTCCTGGCAAACCTAGTTTAAAGCCCTCCTCACTAGGTTAGCGAGCCTGTCTGTGAAGATGCTCTTCCCTCCTTCATCAGGTGGATCCCATCTCTTCCTGTCCTTCTTCTTGGAATATCGTCCCATGGTCAAAGAAGCCAAAGCCCTGCTGGTGGCACCACTTGGACAACCAGGAATTAATCTAAAGGATGCACCCAGGCTCCAGGTGGTGGCATTGTATGGGGGAGGGGCAGGCTGGTGCAGGACCTGTAGAGCTGTGTGGCTAGCCAGCAGCCAGCCCCCACACTTTAGCACCCTGATGCCTTAGCCAGCCCATCACTATCTACATGGATGTGCATGTTATTGCAGTTACTTTCTCTGCCATAAGATAGTTCTTATCTTATGGTGGAGTTAATTAGCTTACTGCATCCTAATACCTGCATATGTGTAGATGGTGATGCTTTACTGCAGAGCTAATTAGTCTACTCTGGAGTAAAGCCCACGTGAATGTACCCAAGCAGTATTTCTGCTTGTGAGAAGCACAGGGCTGGCTGCCCTGTCAAGAGGCCTTCTGCTGTGTGCAAACAAAGGTGCTCCATACTGGAAAAGTCCCAGCAGCCTCTATCTGCTTTAGGCTAGAGGTGTGGCATGAGCGAATGATCTCCCTTAGCAAGACAGTCATTAGCAGTGGTTCCTATAACATGGCATCCAAGGCATAGCTTATCCCTTCACTACAAATCATGAATGGTGTAAAAGCAGCATGGTACTTGCTTGGGAATGTGCAAGCAAACCCTGTATAACTAAAGCAGTGGTTCTCAGCCACAGTGCTGTGGGATGCCACACAATGTTAGCACCATTAGGTGTGCAGACATGATTCACAAGGAAAACTCAGAGATTTCAAATAGGAATCCATGGCCACGTCCAGATGAGCACAGATGTGCGGTGTGTGTCGCTGCAGACCCATCTGTGGTGCCACACACCACACATGCAGGTGTTCCCCATGCTGCTCGCTTGCAGCTTGGGGTTGTTTTTTTTTTTTACCCTGGGAGATCCCAGGGACAAAAATCCACGCCAAGAAAAGTGATGTAAAGTTTGTGGTGGCAGTGCATGCCACCCAAACCCAGAGCCTGGCTAGCCAGAGCCATGCTCTGCCTGCTGGCCAGGCTCCCAGCTGCAGGAAAGCCATGGCTACAACTCCCCAAAGCCCTCAGGACCCCAGGTAAGGCTGCTGGGCCAGCCTCCCCTACCCCACCCAGGGTAACCTGCTGTGCACCACTGCTAATGACTGTCATCCTAAAGGGAGATCATTTGCTCACATCACACCTCTAGCCTAAAGCAGATAGAGGCATTGGAACTTTCCCAGTATGGAAAGTTACAACATGTGCCACTGCTACTTGTCCACGGGGAAACAAATGTCTGTGCTCTAAGTGTTAAAAACTTTCTGCCCTGTTGTGGTCTTTCTGAGTCCTTGCTCAGAACAATTGCTCTATTATTTGTCTGTACTCAAAAATAGAGTGAAAACTAAGAGCTGGCATTTGCTAAGGAGTGCTTTGAATCTAAAAAGGTTGAGAACCAGTGAACTAGAGCCATGACTAATAATCACACAGCAGTTTTATTACTGGTGGGCAGTGGCCTCATGTTTATTACTGATAGGTAGTGGTCTCATAACAGCCAGCATTTGCCACAGTTCCTGGGGTTATTTCTCATCTTTACTAGAGGCAGAATTGTGGTCCATTGCCAGAACAGTCCATCCTGAATGGCAAAACGAAGAGTTATATTCATACTATGAACACATCAGAGGGCACATCGGAGGGCACATGGGGCACTGAAAAGCTACCAGCTGGTTGGGACAGTAGCTCTTCCATGACAGGTCAGCTTTGGAATGAGCAAGTCAGAAGCTCCAAAAGCACTTCCAGGAGCTGTAGCTGAGTACCCTCACTGAGGATATTGGAAGATGTCACTTCCATTGATGGAGATAGGTCTGGGCTAGGAGAACAAACTTTATGGAAGATGGCAAATAGCTGTTGGAGACAATATCTGATTTCCAGATGCATCAGGTCAGAGGAGAGCAGCAGACGGGGTAGTGGGAGGAGGTGCTGTTTTACCAGAGAGCTGGGGAATGGCTGGAGAATGCCAGCAGCAAATCACTCTTGCCAACCAACTCTATCTAACGGGCACTTCTGAACTTGTCATTGATGGTTTAGTAACCCAATTCACATGGAGCAGAGAAAATGAGCCAAAGCTTTCACTAGTATGAGAAAAGGACAGACTGAGCACTGAGGTCCACAGCCTTGTCTGCTAGTGGCAGCTTGGCAGAAAATTCTTCACTATTGGAAACATACCTAGTGCTGGCAAAGCAGTCTGGCATGAGTCCCTTCCATGTGGAGATTAGGTCTGCATCAGCATCACATACACCTTTTAAAGGGTAGGGCTCTCCAAGACAGGATTGTTATTCAATATGCAAAGGAAAAGAACTTGTGTGCTCAATTTATTTGCTCCAGCCCAGGACTATAATGTGGGCCATAAACTAGTCATCTATAAAATACATTCCAGTTGTATTTGCAGTACAAAAAAGTACCACCTGATCCTTTGAGTAAGTTACATTCAGACAAGTCAACAACTAAATTGGTTCAAAGGAGATTAACAGGCCTGAGTCCCACCACCTGTTCCTACAATGTAAATGAGCATCACAAGAAACCACACAGTGAAATATTCTACTAGGGGGGGTGTTACATGTTCAACTTAATACTTACTAAGTGCAGTTAAATGCAAGCAAATGAATGTTTAAGCAGTTTAGTACATGTTAAGTATCATCATGGCATTGCACAATTGGTCCCTTTCAGGCAAAGATTATCTAACATAATAATTTTAATAGATCACAGCATTCCAATGATTTGCAACTGTTGCGAGTGAATGTGTCATTATGCCCCTAAAGTCACCTAGAAAAAGACAGAGACCAGGTATGCTAGTTGTTTCCTTTTACAAACCAGTGTCAGAACAGGTTTTAGAAGTGCATCTACAGCATCCCTAAGAACTACACCAAATGAAAGGGACAGTTTAAACCTGAGTGGAACGTACATAGTAATTCAGAGCATATAAACAGATTTCAGACAAGTGCATGACTGGACAGAATATGTCCTTCTGGCCACCCATGGTATGTTCCCATGGATCTAATTCAAAGAGAATCAGATGCCAAAGCAAAGGATATATAAAAGACCACTATTCATACCCCCACCCCATCTCTCACCCATTGACTCCTCAGTCTACATCTTCGCTGACTGCCTGTCTTGTATGCAGCCCAGCCCAGCCCCTGGCTGCTTTACTTTTCATTCCATCCAGGAAGAGCACACACCAACTGCTGAAACTTCCTTAGCCTGACCAAGGGTTTTTGAACCTGAAAGCTTGCTTAATAATTGTTTTCCAGCTATTTAAGTTGGTCTAATAAAAGATATCAGATTCACCCAAAGAACCTTGTCAGACCAAGAGAGAGGCACCAAGCACAGACAGCTACTTGTGAACTCCGTGTAGCAATTGGGTTGGAGTCCAAAAAGGTTGCACAGAAGAAAACGTCTCTGACCCTGCAAGTTCCTGCTCTGTAGTCCCATTTCTCTCCTACTGTAAATCTGCCTGTTGTAGGATGTTACAGAAAGAAGAGGTAACACCACAGGGAAAAGTACTGAGTTTCAGTAGAGTGATACTCTGGGCAGGAGGATAAAAGGAAACTTGATGGGATAAACCGAGAGTGGAAAGAACCAAGAAAAGTGTTAACATCCATCAGGACGGTTTCAAAGGTCATTGCCCAGGAGGAGTGCAAGGCAGGTGGGAGATATCTAGTTGGGTGTGGAGGAGGTGGTGGCCGAGGCAATCACAGAACATTGTAACTGCAAGAAGGCCGATGCAAACCCTCTCAAGGAACATTGGGGAGGAAGGGAGAGCATTTAAAGGGTCAGTAAGAGCAACTATTCTTACAAACCTTTTCTGAAAGTACAGATTATTGGAGAAACATTTGGCTGAAATGTCTGTCTTGATGCAGACTCTAGCCTGTCAAAAGTAGAGTAGTGCAGATGGCAGCATTTGTATGAGGTGCCTGTACCCTCCATCTCAGGAAGCCAGCGTTAGCTTCCACTAAATAGAGACTGGATCTGGGGGTGGCTGGTGAATAAAGTGCATCATGTAGGGCATTAGCAGTGATGTGAGAAGCTCAAGTCCCACTGAGTTGTACCCAACAGGCTGACTTCTGAGGAGCTTTTCTTTTCAGTTTCATCTCTGCTTTGGCTACCCACTGCCCATTCTGCACCACAGAAGGAAGTGCTGTTTTTCCCAGATTAATGTGTAGAGAAATTGGCCCCTCAAACATTAGGTTTCCAATATGGCCTTTCTGCACTACAACAAGCCAGAAACACTTCACTGTCCATCCCAATAACAAACAACTCCTCCAGATCACACCCCAGCTTCCAAAACAATGTAGGGCTGTCACACATTAAACATGAGGGTTGTTTCCTCTACACCGCCCTGCTGCATCACTGTCAGCTTGTAGATGTATTGATAGGATTCTTAAGGTTATTAGACACACTAGACACAGGGTCCCAGTCCCAGCGGCACTGCCAGCAACCTTAAATGAAGCACATGCCTGGCGTATCATCTGGCTGTTCACAAAGAACCAGGGGGTGTATAGTTTTAAACATGTCAGAGGTACCCTTCAAAAAGGCTCTTTAGTTGTGCTGTAAGTGAAAAGATGTCAAATTGTTACTGAAACAGAAGTGCATGAGTATTTTAACTCAGATTTGTACCAGAGAGAGGAGAAAAAGTGCCATGGACAGATTTCATGGATGACAGACATGTTCTCACATTATTGGTAAATACACAGACGAAACCATTATGCACAAAGCACCTATTTTCATCACAGGAAATTAAAAAAAAAAAAGATTGGCTCAGGTATAATCTCATGTGAAAAGTGCCCTGAATCCAAAGCAGAGCTAGCAGCTCTACCTAATAACAGCAGCTACCTTGGAGTGAGCCAAAGAAATGCCCATTGCATTAGACCACTGCAGAGCACCATGCTCAGAGACTTGGCCACAAGCATCAAGTTACTCAGGTACCAGGCCTGGGAGTCATGAAAGGGGAGGAAGCAAGTGGCAACCCCTGTAGTTAGGCTGCCCATCGCCTAAGAAAGCCCAGGTTTCTTGGAAGCTAGCTCAAAACTGTTTGGAGAACTGAGCCTCTAGGCACAAAACCAACAAAGTGGTTATACGGAGGAGGGACATCTCTTGGGGACTATTCAGGATGGAGGATGCAAGGGCTCGGGAGGGCACAGAAAATGGCACAATTTGGTATGTACCCTCCTCCAATGCCACAAAGAAGGAAGACCTTCTCCTGTCATTAGCCTCTGTAATTAGCCTTTTTTGGCCAAGTGACCACAGTTCACAAGCTCACCCCACATGGGTGGTATCACTAACCATAGTTTCATAGCTAGTTGGCAGCCATGTCAGGCAGGAACATGGCAGGAGCTGTAACAGACAAAGGATCTTTCTGTTGTTAGTGAACACAGAGACTTTGAATCTATTCCAGCTGACTTCCTGGCCTCATCTGCATGTGTGGCAGCAGCAGCCACAATGGAGAAACCTCCTAGCAATTTCAGTGACTGTATGCTCAGGGTCAGCCCGATCGCCATCTCTGGGCTCAGGAAGGAATTGAACCCATAGTCAGGTTGGCATGGATTGTGGGAGATTTTGCCTTCGTCTGTAGCAGGAGGGATGGCCTTCTGCCCAGGATCTCTTGAGAGTATACTGGGTATATTTTATAGTAGCAGGACATTGGCTGCCATGGTTCCCCTGCTTTACCTGTGGGAGGTTAGGATGCTAAGTCTATGTTGCATCAGGGTTGAGGGTAGTCTTATGTAGAGTTTAGATTATGGTTTGTGTGGGGTGGTTTGGACAGAGGTGAACCTGCCTCAGGCAGGGGGATGGATTAGGTGACCTCTGGAGGTCCCTCCCAGCCCTACTTCTGTATGACAGAACATTTGCATAAATTCTCCTTTCCAGAGAATATTGTGAACCTCACTTTAATCCACCAGGAATAAGCCACCAGGAAAAGGACGGCATAAGCACTTCTGAGAGCTGGTTGTCATTATATTGGGAAAATGGTCAGGCTCTGGTGTTCGGTATCATATAGGAAAAAAGGGCTGCCTTGTCCCTGGCAAGCCTGGTAATCACTGGACAGCCCTCTTTCTGCAAATCCCTGTTACCTGGAAGGTATGGGTCTCTCTGAACCCTTTTCTTATAGGGTGACCCTCATGTCATGAAAGAGGATGAAGTCCCTGTCACCAAAGATTTCTCTTCCCTTCTGAGGGAGGGCACATTTAAAACACCGAGCTCATACAACACAAGTATTCTCCCCAAGTCTAAGGTTTCTGTGGCACCATCTTTAGCTGCACTACACAGTACAATGAATATGATCAATAAAAAATGGGTTGAACTTTCCTAACCCAGTGCCTTGGCACTTCTCAATGCTGCATTGTTCTTAGTCAGTCACTGATACCTCCAGAAACAAGAAGTTCATTCCAATCCTGAAGCCTAAAAGGTGGTTTCCCGGTTTATACAGAGAGCTTTGCCACTTCATAGCACAGCACTCTGCTTCTAACCTGAGAGTAACAGAATAGTCCCTTTGTCCCTCAAAGGGTCAGTATGGTACACAGTATTCAAACCCCAGAGTCCCTTCTCTTTCAAGGTATTGTGTAGTGAGCCAGATTCCAAGCTAGTGTGGCCCCTGGGGTACAGAATGGAGATGCTGATTTAAAACCAATTAGGTAAGAGAGACGTTACTGTAGTTTCTCCTTCTATCTGATCGACTGAATTCATGTAATTCCTTATGTACATTTCTTAGAAAAGGAAAATGAACGAAGGAATTGGATGAAGCTAGGAGTGGTGTCTCCACATGACATCAAGTCCATACCACCATAGAGGGCAGGGCCAAATTCCTTCTAAGGAACAGAGTTCCACATAGGTAGTTAGCTTATTTTAGTACAGTCTTAGCTTATGTGTCTTGTTCCCTAACCTTACAATAGACTTACAAGTAGTTTTCTTGTAATTTGTGCAAGTCAAACTCTTTTAAACTTAAAAATTGGCCTAAATGTATCTACAGTTTGGCTTTAAAAAATGTAGCAGTTGTCACCTCAGAAACTGAACCTGACCAGTCCTGCCACTTCTGCATTTGATTTACATCATTGCTGCTAGGGGCTGAATTAATGAAGGCCCCTTACAGGTGACTGATCAGTAAATCTTGGAAGTGACTCAGAACCCTTCTTAAGCAGACAGGAGTCTCCAGCCTTTGACCTGCCACATAGCCTTCTTCACGGAAGGTCTCTGCAAATCAGAATTTGGCCACTTCTTGGAGTTCCAGGCCTTTTGTGTTATTTATTCTGAGTAAGTGAATTCCTGCGTTAAAGCTGGCACAGAGGAGAGTGGAGCTGTCGCAGACTGCCAGGGAAGCCAGGGGTCCAGATCCTTCAAGGCACAAGGTGGTCAGGCAGGCTGGGGAGGGAACAGAGAAGTCATCAGTTAGCAGAATTCTTCATCCCTGCATTCAGATGTTCATTGCTGCCATTCAGAAGTTAATCATCACCAGCAGAACAAGAACCAATAGCTACCTGGAGGAAACAAAGGAGCTTTTCCTAAGTTGCCCTCTACAAGCAGAATTCAGTTATACAATCATGTGCTTCTGCACACACTGGGCGCATCTAATGAGACACTGCATCGCTGAAGCAGTGAGCTATGATGCTGTAGCTCATTGCTACGGTGATAGCACTGGCAGGCAAAAGCCGTGTCACTGAGCTACTGCACAGTAGCAACAAAGCACTGTGCAGTAGGGTTGGAAATGACCCATGCACTGCCAGGACTACACAGTAATGCTGGTTACTGCGCAGTAATTAAGTACTTGCTTTAGCATTTTGTACTAAATGACTGTGCAGTAACAATCGCGCAGTCAGTGGCACATGTAGATGTGTCCACTAAGAGCTGAACATTTAAATGATGCAGTGGTCTAGTAGATTAGATCCAACCCCACTGTATCTCTCCATGGTCAGGTAGTTCTTCCTGGCTGTGGAATTTCCATCCTTGGAAGTTTTTAAGAGGAGGTTAAATAAACGCTCGTCTGAAATGGTTCAGATAGGTATGATCCTATTTTGAGTTGGGGTTGGACTAGCTGACTTCCTGAAGGCCCTATTTTCTTAAAAGTTTATGACATTACTTGTCTGTTGAGGGGACTACGCTAGAGAATTACTTGTTTTGCTTGGTTCCTTTGGTTAGATTTTCCTTTCTGGGAGTTCCCAACACAAAGAGATATAGTCCACACATTCATCTCAGTGAAAAGCACAGCCAGCCATCCTATTACTGCATTACTACTGGATTCTAATCAGCTAGATCCCAGCTCCAATCACGCTCAATCAGGCGAGTGGATGTTACAACAAACCACTCTTGATACCACTTACATACTGAGTTAATGCCTTTCCAGGGGCCAGCCTGAATTAACATTCCCAGAATACTTCCTCCACATTTCTTTATCACCACTACCTTTGACTTAAATTAACAAAAGCATTACTGTTTCTCAAAGGCTGGAACGTATACTGCTCTGTCAGTACTGGGGGTATTAGAACAAGCTTACTCCCAAAGCTCAGGAGGTTCTAGCACCAGGTGTATCTATGTATTTTATATGGAGACTTGCAGCCCATACAGAGTGAGAGGGCCTAAAGGCCTGTGTGTTCTGCAGCATTTGTGGTATCTTTCTGCCATGACAATGACCCTGGCAGTGATTCTCCCAGTGTGGGTGCATCTACACGTGCCATTAAGGCGATGTGATAAACTCTGGCAAGGTTTGTGCTGAAGTCAGCTGCTCCTGGACACAGCATCTGCACATGTCCCCAGGACCAAAGCAGTTTGAGTCAGGGTGGAGCAGCCCTGAGCTGGCAGGAAGCACAGGGATGACAACACCGGGTGACGGAGAGGCTGGCTGGGGCATGAGGGTGCTAAAGTGCAGAGCTAGGCAGCAGGCAGTCCCCACAGTTTAGCACCCTAGTGCCCAAGCCAACCCCTGTCACCACCTACACGTGTGTTTCAGCAGAATTAAGTACCCTGCCATAAGATAGATAGTACTGTCAGGGATAGTGCTAACAGCAGAGTTAATTTACTGTGCCGTAATATCAGCACACATGTAGATGACAGATGCTGCACTGAGGAGCTAATTAGTCAATGCTGTAGTAAAGTGCACATGTAGATGTACCCGGTATGTACAAAACACATGAACATGATCAAATACACTGTTTTGGTCTGTATTTGTAGAGAACTTAACATGGTAGAGTCCTAGTCCATGGTGGGATATCCTAGATACTACCACCATAGAAAAAATAAGCAACACACAATTTTACAAGTGGCTTATATATTATCAAAGCTAGTGCAGCAATGGACTGTGGTTTATTATGGATTCAGACTGAGTTATGGTTGGGAGATGGCACAGGCACTTTCAGGGTGCCCTGTATAGCCAGGAGACTGCTAGGTTGGCTTTAGCTTCATGTTATTCTCACTGCTAGGATTTCCCTACAGGGGATGTTTAGGTGAACTGTTAGCAGTCAGAGAGTCTCTGGAAACCCTTGTTTATATTGGATGTGTTACACTGAAGGTGCACTTTGAGATCCTGAAATGTGAAATACAAAAGTATTCACTCTCCAGAGTTGCATAGAACATTTTATTTGCTTCTCTTTTGAAGACACTGATTTTATTATCCAGCACAGAATAATATGTCAATATTTATGTAACACTGGGCACATCTACATGAGACGCTACTGTGCAGTAGCAATGAGCTACTGTGCAGTATCTTATTGCTACTGCACAGTAGCATTGGTTGGCACTGACAGAAATGCAGCGCTACTGTGCAGTACCGTCTGAAAAAAGAGCATGGGGATGCTACTGCACAATAAACTATGGTTACTGCGCAGTTATTTAGTATTGGCTTATGCAAATACTAAATGACTGCATAGTAACAACTGCACAGTCCACTGCTCATGTAGACATAGCCACTGTCAACTCCATGCTGGGTTAAAAGGAGAAGCACATTTGACAGGAATCTGCATCTACTTAAATCTCAAAATGACTTAGAAAATTAAATTCCACCTAGATTAAGCTAAAATTTGATCTAGGTGTTCTGACAACTGGCCAAAGAACAAATGATTTGCCAATATCACGATCATCCCAACATGCAATGACAAACATAGACTGGGTTATAAAACCCGAGTATAGAATAACACAGAGGAAAAAACCATTTCTATGGAATATTAGAAAATCTTCCCTTTCCCTACCATTGTACACTACTGTGCTGTTTTGAAAGAGAGACATTTAAATGGACAAAAGTGTCCTATGATAATTGTTTGTACTGGATACAGTTACAGACTCTAAACTTCAATTGTTTCCCAAGCAGCAATGCATACCTGGAATGAGAGATAAGGAGCCCTGTAACACAAGCCTGCTGGCAGAACAG
This sequence comes from Caiman crocodilus, assembly GCA_030014935.1. NCBI lineage: Eukaryota > Metazoa > Chordata > Crocodylia > Alligatoridae > Caiman > Caiman crocodilus. The sequence continues at coordinate 9,028,704 of JAGPOW010003310.1, forward strand.
TGCTTGGCAGGCCTGCACTCTTCGTTGTGCTCAGAGACTGTAACCTTTACTGTACCCTGTGTGTTTGGTGGGGATTAACCCCACAATGCCTTTAATTCCCAACTGAGGAACTACATGAGATCATCCATCATGTTGACAGTGGGCATGTCTACACATGCCTCTATGGCCTCATTGTTACTGTGCCATCACTTTGCCCTTCCTAAAAAGAAGTACTAAATGATGGCACAGTAACAGCCTGCACTGCACCGTGCCGGTGGTGCATGTTTATTTTTAGCTGCAACATCACTGTAGCAACGCGCTATAGCAATGGAGCACATTGCTATGGCAATGGAGCTGCAGCCTTATTGTGGTTTGACTCCCAATGCTGTCACCATAGTGTGTTGCTACAGCTGTTGGATAAATGACCAATGCATAGTATACGGACAACTGAGGCAAGAAGTAGCGTCACATGTAGATGCACCCAGTGAGTGTTTGATCGCAAAGCCCAGCAGGTCCCAAAGTGGAATCACAGCTCTCCAGAGCTGAATTCCCTGGAACTTCCCCATAGCTGTTCTTTCACCCCTACCTGCCCCTTTGCTGCTAAACTTGGTCACATTGTAGCAGACTTCTATCCTGTTTAAATTGACAGGACATTATTAAGGGTGAAGTTCTTTGGATGTGACCAACTTGAAAGGGTTTTATATATTTGTGATACAGAAATAAATTGAGTCCACCAGGGTATCCAACATAGTTATTTAGTAAGCTTATTCCAGTCACAACCTATATAGGCTGCATTTCAGTTCAAGGTTCAATAGCCCATCCCCATCCTTCAGAGATAAAGAAATAAGAAAGGAAGTTTGAAGGTCCTGTGGTTACATTCACGCAACATGTAATTCCCTGCAAGTCACCTCCAGTATCCTGGTTCCAGATCTTCACCATGCAGTCATGTGAGGAAGTAGCAATGACTGGGGTCAAACCCAGACCCTTTGGAAGGAAGATGCATGATGCAATGGTTTGGAAATGCCCCTTGTATTCATGTACTCGGGTTTTAGTCTGCCGAAGGTCCCAGAGCTGCAAGGGAAGGGACACAAAGTATTCCAGCCTCCAGCTGCTCCACAGCTATTATGATAATTAGTTAATAACAAAATAGGATGCTTTATAAAGAAAAACACATTGCTACATTGTTAAATAATCTTCTTGCCATCCCAAATCTGCCCCCGTAGTCAGAAATTATTACAGAGATGTTTCAGCTTGTTGCTCTGCTTTCCCATCCTCTTCAATGTTTGGCACACAGCATCGCATATATCCATTTCATTTCTCAGTCCTTGATTTGTTGGGTTGCTGACTTTCTCTCTTATTCCCTGCTCAAGATGACTCTGAATGGCAAATTCCACATGCTCAAGGTACAAGTACTTAGCCACACAATTACCATTAACTCAGAGCAGTCATGAGACAGTACAGCCAGATCCTGGATCAAATGAATGCAACAGTGATTTTGCCACACCCTTAAGCGGGGATCAAAATTTGGTTCCAGACTCTAGAATCTAGAGCTTCTCCTTAGAAGAACGTCAATGTCTAAGGGGATGACTTTTTTTTCCCCAAAATTATTATCAATTTAGATAGGGGTTATGGACTTCTACCGTATTTGATGGAGCATGCACTCACAGCCAGGTTCTCACATATCTCATTTGTGTTTTTTCTTCTCTCTTCCTCATTGGGCCCCCTGTGAAGGCTGTCTGTCCTGCCAGTGTTTATAGATGTCTGCCTGAGAAATTCTGACAAAGCCCCCGAAAGCACTCATGTGCAGGGAGTTATACATATGTTTACATTTTGCAGACCTGGGTCTTTAGATTGCAAAGTCTGATAGGAAGTAACCTGTCTGGTGTGCTTCCTGCTAAGCACTTTGTATTTGTTCTAGAACTGAGATGAAACTGAGATTTTCAGTACTTCTTATTCCAGAAGAAGAAAGAGATGTAAAAAAAGTAGAGAGACCTGGACAGCAGGTCTTAGCAGGTAATGCCAATGTGGAAGCTAATGCAATGTGAAAGCTGTTCTACCTGGCAGTACAGGTCCTAGTATGCTGATGTGAACACTGTGAACCCTGCTGCCAGCCAGCTGTGCCACTTGTGTTTTTAAAAGGAAGAGGGCAAGTAGCACTGTGCTGTTCAGCTAGCAAACTCACCGTTGCTTCACAACCCTCCCCAGCAAAGCCATTACTGCTGCTGATGCAGTATCGCCCATCCTGGCTCACATCACAGTAGGTCTGAATATGCTGCTTCCCATGGAAGGTGTGTGCCACCTGCAGTTTCCGACTATCCCACATTCTGGAAGGAATAACAAGGAAAGCCAAGTTAATGACACAGTTAAAAACCTGGCCAGTTCCTGAGGCAGAATCTGAAAAGAACAAGAAAGGTCTAATCTGAAGCATCACTGTGGTGATCTGAAGCACCCGATCCCTCCACACTGTTAGCCTGGCCTCTTCTGTCCACTCCTCTACCTTGGGTTTCCTAGACTCTTCCACTCTTGGCCTTTGCTCTGGCTGAGTGTGATGATTTGTGGTGCCCCTTAGATGTGAAGTAGAGGTCCTCTTCCTTCCTCCCAAGTGACAGTCATTTCCTCCCTTCCACTCTAGTCTCCAAGACTGCAGGCTCTTTGGGGTGAGGCTGCCACTTATTGTAGACTGATTTGTACAGTGTTTAGCAAAGCAAGCCCTCGTCTCAGCTAGATCCCCTAGCAGGTGCTGATGCAACATTAAACAACCACAACAGCCTTTCCTGCTTACTTTGACCTACAGCTTTTGTTCAGTCCCTTTCCCCTTCTGCCATCTATTGCTGCCTCCCTCCACTGCCCCCTTGATGTAATTAGGCTTATAAGGGAGGTTACATTACAGCCATTTGGAAAGGACTTGCAAGGCCGCTTCCTTTTTAGTTTGTAATGTAGCTTCCAAATAGGAAGTTCTTCATCTTCCCATTTTCAGTGTTAATGACAGAATAAATATGCAAATGTTCCCTCAATATGGCTGTGAGACTAGCCAAAGACAGTGCTGCCCTGTCCTGCAAGGGAGCGGGTGTAAGGAATGACAGTCTTGGAAATGCTGTCCCTTGAAAGAGGTAAAAAAGCCCCAAAGATAGTCATGGTGCATGGCAGAGAGGCATGGAACTACCTAGACAGTTGAGCACAAATGAGAGGTCTCACAGCTTCAGGCCACCAGCAGCTACCATCCCACCAAAAGGTCTAATTAACAACAGACCTGCCACTGATCACCACTGATAGGATTTACCTTATCAGTTTATCCTCTGATGTCTGGATGAAGTAAGGCTCGCCAGGAACCCAGCACAGGTGTGTTACCTGTGAAAGGGGAAGAACAATTAGAAACCTGCCCATGCACAAAGCCCAAACTGATGCTTGCCCACAAATGTACTGTGATAGTGCCCCACTCTAGGCCAGTTCTGAGAGATCTTGTCTAGAGCAAAGAGGGCTGGAAAAAGGTTTCCAGGGACCCAACAGAGCAGCTCCTTTGCTTGGGACAGGAGTGCTTGTAGGTGCAGTGCCTGTAGACTATTAGGAAATTGGGAAAGTGCTGGGAGGGAAAGGATCTTTATTAAAGCAGATCGAACAAGAGTTTAAGGCTGAGAGAAGATAGGTAATGGAGTATTAAAGAAGTGTGTACATGCATGGATTTCACATATGCTGGAAGAGGCTGATAGGAAGAGTTGTGCAAATGGGCTAGGATTACACTGAAAGAGCATAATATTCTCTTTCTCCTCCTATTCTGCACTGTCTACGTAGCATTATGGGGTAGGGACCCTTCTTCTTGTCTGGGATATCCAGGCCATTTTCAGTTTGCTCACAATTTCTGACATTTAAATTTGGTCCAGATTCTCCTGTAGGTGTAAAACCTACTTACTCTAGACTGCTTTTGACCCAGTGGGCACATCTACATGTTCCTTAATGCACTTTTGCTACTGCACATTAAGTTTAGTGCTTCGAATATGAGGTACTATATAAAGGCGCATTAGACTATCCTAATGCACAGCAGCAAAAGTAAATGCCTTTTTAGTGACACTTAATGTGCAATAGAGTAAGTCTACTGTACGTTAGCATATTAGCACTGTTTTTGCTTTAATACACAGTAAAATAAACTACTGCTCATTAAAGTACACATATAGATGCACCCAGTGTTCTCTAAAACTGCAGCCTCTGTCCTTCAGCCAACAATTCTGTTACAACTGCAATACAGGGTTTTCCAAAGAGAATTTGAGGCTGGTAGAAGTAGCCAGACTGAAAGCACTGGGGAGTGAGACTGCAATGCACACAGAACAGATGTCTCATGGGCTTGGGCACTGTGTCCCACTCATTACTGGAAGGGCAGAGATGACAGAAATACAGCCTCTGTGCTCACTTATCTGCTAGCCTTCTTGAACAGACAGTCTTCAAACAAGCCCAGGTCATACAAATTGGGTATTTGGTGACATGGACCCAGCAACTCCACCCACAACGGCCTCTGGAAGGCCATTCTTTGGTAACTACTCCCAGCTGTTTCAGATTTGGCCAGCTTGGAGATCCTGAGTTTGGACATTTGTCAAAATGAAATGCATCTTGCAGGGGCTTTAGGCAGCTAGAGCTTCTTGTCTCTTTTGGGAACAAGGCTAGCCTGCCAGGTACTTCAAAGGAAAACTGGGCAACTCAGGTTTACATAATGCTAGACTAGCAGTATAAATAGCTTCCTCTTTGCATAGTTTTACATGCACCATGAGCCAGTGGGAAGGTAGCTGCAGTCTGGGGATAAACTATGCTCAGGACTCTTACCAGATTCCTGGAGATGGCAGTTCTGCACAGGCACTTCCCAGTCTCTATGTCCCATTTGCAAACGGTGTTATCTCGGGAGCCTGTGCATAGCTGTGAAGCATCTACAATCACAATGAGCTTATGTAAAAAAGGAGGGCAAAAGCAAAATTTGCATAATCACTGGAAACAGGAGGCAGCTTTTCCCCACCTGGGCTCACAGCTAGTCCAGTTACAACCAAGTCATGTCCTGGAAATTGTTGGCTTGGCCCCGAGTTCCCAGACAATTCCCACATCATGACTGTCTTGTCACGGGATGCACTGAAGAATCTGTTTGATTCAAAGACACAGGCAACCTGCACAGAACAGTGTGGAAAAGAAGGTTTTGATTATTTGATCACATGAACTTCATGGCAAGATAAGCATAGCAAGTCTGCAATAGTACCAGAGCTGGAAATTCCACTGCAGCTATATGCTCACCTGCAAAGCTCAGGTTATGCACCAAAGACTCTGGGCTACGCAATTCAGAGCAATGACTGCACTTCCATAAACCAAACTTGCTGGGTGCTCTAGCCAATAGCATCCCCAAAGTGTAGCCTCCTTCTGCATAAGCATGAGGATATATAACACAATCACAGGCCACTTTGCCACAAGACCCTGCATCATTCAGTGCACAGGTGTTCAATTCAGATGCAAATATGAAGGTCTTGTTTTCTCCTCACTGTTCAATGCATGGCCTCTACACCTTATTTACTACAAACATCAAACCTTACTCTTAAGACTAATTTATTATGGGCTGTTCCATGATGCTCATGGAACATACTTTGTGACAGGATGTGAAATTATTTTGTAAGCTTTCTATCATATCTGTGCATGCTTCCATTTTCCTGACTTGACTGAATGCTGTTATGTGCTGGGAAGGAATGGGTTACTTTCAACCTGGACTAGGAAACGGTGGGAAGAAGGTGAGATGTTGGTTTCTTCACTAATGGCTGGGGCTAATAGTGGGCCATCAGGAATTCTTCCTAAGGAAGATGAGCCATTCAGTGTAAATGGTAATGACTGGTGATACTCTTCAAGGAATAATGCCTAGGAAGCAGATCAAAGAAGTCATGCATGAGAAACTGGCTTAAAAAGGGAGTCACAGCTTGGATTCGGGGACACAGAAAGATGCCATGAACCAAAAAGGACACAGCTCCAAAGGCCAATTCTTCCTGCTGACAGGGGCTCTATTTAGGCATAGCATAGTCATTGTGACACCAGGACTGTCTGCTGTACTGCAGTTAGCCAATAAATGCAGTCTTCTTTGAGAAAGGCTGCCTGCTGTGTTGCATTTCACTTCACGTTGCCCTCCTTCCCTTCCTGCAGGAGGGTCCTTATAAGGAGCTAGCCAGTTGAAGCTCACTGATGAGGCCCTAGAGACAAGGAAGGATTGTGCGATCTAAGGTCTGGCCTCATCCAATGAGCCATGGGCCCACCTCCACTGAAAGCTATGCCTGGGCTGGTTTTAAGGAGTAGTCAGAGAGACCGTGCAAAGAATGGCGGTCCCAAACAGGAACACTTCTGTGGAATCCATGATGTAATTAATTAACGATTCATCTTTAGCACCTCTTAAAGAAGAGAATGGGCAATATCATCCTTATTTTATAGGTGGGGACCAGAGGCACTGAGAAATTATGATAAAAATGCCCATTAATTTTTGGTGTTCAATTTGGTATTCTAGGACCAGTGTTCAGAGTACTCAGTAATAAACTGAGCTTCATTTATGTTTAAAGCCCAGCTCCCATTGACTTCAGCTGCAGCTGTGAGCACTCAACACTTCTACAAATAAATTACAGAGTCTCAAAATCATCAATCAGGGATTATTGAAAACTAAGCATCTAGCTCCAACAACTCTCCACATCTTTCTTTCTGCCTGAGGAAAGTCATGCATGTCGAAGTCATGACGAACCACCACAAGTATCTCTTGATTCCTCAGTCTCTGACAGGTGTTAGAGATTCCAGTAGTAACATAAGACTTGTGCTTCACCTGTTAAGTCTGCTATGTACCTTGGTCACCTCACGTTCATGTCCAAGGAACCTCTTCAATGCAGCTCCTGATCTCCAGTTGTATATGACAACAGTCTACAGAAAGAACCATTTAGATTAATTCAGCATAGACAAAGTTGTGTAGTAACTGAAGCTATTCACACTCAAGTTAAAATAGCTCTGGTTTCTTTCAGGCAAATAGCTTTTCATAACAAAGAGATTAGGCCTATTGATAAAGTGCACTAAGGAAGGATATGCTCAAAGAACCAGGAAAAAATAGCAGTGGTAGTTTGAAAATGTACATATCTGTTGAAATAAGGGAATTTTCTAGACCAAAATACACCCAAGCAACATTTCCTTGAAGCTGGATTTATACCTTAGGGTTGCAGTGACAATATAAACTGTCAATAAAGCAAGACAAGCCTCAGCAACAGACCATAAATATCAAAGCATACAGCCTTGGTTCCAAGCCTCAGGTAATAAACTATTCTTTTGGTCTTGAAATACAACAGTGATTTTTAGATCCCTTCTCAGAAGCTTTTCTTTTACAGTATAAAACACATCAAGGTGTATTGATTTTTAAGGACAAAGAAGTAACGAGATAATCTAATCTGACCTTCTGTATGACAAAAGCTATAAAATTCCCCCAATTAGCCTATATGGAGCCAAATAACTTGTATTTGACTAAAATGTCTCTCAGGAAGGTATCCAACTATGACCTGAAAATTGCTAGAGAATCTGCCACTCCATCAAATTTTACCTTGATATTAAAAGATACAGAAAAGCACTACTTGTCTATGAGAACAATAAAGCCAGGCTTGATTTTGAAAAGTCTTCTAAACTTCTTCAGATCAAGAAAAAATGCAATAGGATCCAAAAGCTGGAATGCCAATTCACGTCACCTGCATTTGTGTGATTTTAGCATGGCATTTCTAAGAGGATTGCCTTCTCAACCCTTGGGAGTAGTGTCCTTCTCTCCCCTTGTTTAAGAAATAGCTTGAGCTTGTGATAGTCTCTCACTGAAACTAGAGGGTTTTTTTGGAAGACTGTTGTTGACTCTTCATTCATAACCTTTGCCCACACCCTGTCTGTCTCCTATGCCACCAGTTTGGGTTTTATCTACGTAGCTTCATGTCTGTGGGCTTTCTCTAGTTACACAGTTTTTAATAAGAGACTGCATGCTTGAGTTGTAGAAAGTCCCAGGTGCTCAAGTCAGGAGACAGTGTGAAAAGTGGAGAATGTGGGACAAGTGTGCTAACCACCAGGCTACTGGGCAAAAAGTAGACTTCCACCCATATTCAAGAGCGAACACAAAGTGCTGCACTATCTACCAAAATCTGATGCTGCTAGACTGGTGTTATGGTTCAGGCAGGGGTTTCTTCGCTGAGGGTGCTGACTAATTACCTCTGCAGTAAAGCATCACCATCTACGCATGTGGCACTATTAGGCTTTAGTAAATTAATTAACTTCACTGTAGGACAGTACTTCCTGACACAAGTACTATCCTACAGTGAAGTAATTACATGCAGAGAAATGCACTTGTAGACAGTGACAGGGCTGGCTGGGGCACGAGGATGCTTCAGAGTGAGGGCTTCCTGCTGACCAGCCCCACATTTTAGCACCCTTGTAACCCAGCCAGCTTCTCTTCAACATGTTGAGCTGGGTTGGAGCAGCCCCAGGCTGGCAGGCTGACCACCGGGTCCCCTGCCAGCCAGAGCTGCTCCTCCTCAACGTGCTGTGGTCCCAGGTGCATGTGCAAACACTGCATGTGGGAGCAATAAACTCTGGTGCAAACTGTGCCAGAGTTTATTGTATCACATTAATATCATGTGTAGACATGTCCTGAGTGGTCCAGATTCTGATGGCACAAGTCGCTCCTTTGCAGCCCTGAATGAGATGCCTAAACCCTCAGAAGAGCAGGTGCTGACACATGCTCCTGCACATAGCATTTCCTGATGAATTCCTATGAGACCTGGACCCCCTGAGGAGACACATACATCCAATTCATTATACAGGAAGCCTTGCACTTAAACCTTCGTTATCTGGATTGCCTCCACAAGCAACATACTTATATTGTAGGTTGCGATGTCTACATGGTACTATCTATAAGGTCAATTTGGATTAGAGATCTGACCCTGTACTTCCTTTGTATCCATTTGTATTTATTTGTTCTCTGAGGATGTTGATGTGCTCCCCACCTTATCCTTTCCTCCTGACACACACAGGTCTGATTTCAGAGCAGCCACAGAAGTAACCGCATCATTGTGAGCAGGGCTGTATTGCTGAATAGCTTTAACAGGACTGTTCTCTTCCTCGTAACCACCAGCCCTGCCAATGAGGAAGAGACACAGTAATGTGAATTTCAGTAAATATTACACAGAAGTTATCATACATCCCCACCTCAAAAAACACTCAACAGCATGTCAAATTAGACTGAATTTTGAAGGGTAGCAGCACCTTCTTTCCCAAATAAATGCTGTATTTGCAGATGCTATTAGTAGAGGTAAAGAGGTAAGCAGGCCAACACTAAGCTGCAGCAAATTCAGAGACTGGTCCCATAAGGACATGCATTTGTTCCCTGGACCAGATGTAGTTTGAAAGGTCTTCATCATCTGTAATTTCTAAACACCCAGAGGTATTTCCATCCACTCTTAGACAGTGGTGAGATGTCAAAATGTCCTCACACAGTTGCATTAGGTAATGTTCTAACTCAACCAAATTAGATACTAGAAAGAATGTCTTAATTCTCAGGGTGGTTAAACACTGGAACAAATACACAGAGAGACTGGAATATCAAACATTTATCTGGCATTAGTTAAACAGAGATGATTCTACATCTGAACATCTTGTTCTACATTTGAACATGACATGGTTTCTCAAGGTCCTTCCCAGCCCTATTTCAGATGATTGTTCCAGCAGATAAGAAGGGCTTTGCTCTCAGATTTGCCTAACCATTGCATTACTATTCTATTTTCTGCTGCTCTGTGCCTTTAACTTATCTCGAGTCTGTGGCCATTACTATCATCTCTCTGTTCCTGAAGAAAGATAGATTTGAACCTCTTCTCTGCAGGGAGAAGCATGCAAGCCACTCTCTCAGACTATTAAGGCGCTGCTATCTGAGAGACATGCTGGTTCCCTGCTAGGCTGTTTACCATTTCTCCTCTCCATAAATAGGCACCCTTCTACTAGGGCATCTCACTGCCCCTCCAGTAGGGATGGCGAAATGCCCTTCTTTTTCGCCACAAACAGTTTGCACCACAGCAATGTCCTCACTTCAGGAACAAAGGACAGATCCCTATACATAGGTTGCTGGCACTGCTATGACCACTAATTAGTAGTCCTAGGACTGGCATCTTCTTTTACTAAACTAAATTTATCACTCCTATCTTACTGCTAACCCCTGAGGAAATTCCTCTTTTTGCCATCAAATCAATGTGCAGTAGTGGTTGGTGGCTCCCTTCTGCTGGGGATGGAGGGATCCACCTGGTGATCTGACCTGTTGTCCCGGGAGGTCCGCTTGTCCCAAGCCTGGATCCGAGATGTCACAGAAGGATTACTGAGACTCGTCCAACCCTCTGACTATACTACCACATGCTGCTCATCAATGTGGGCACCAATGATACTGCCAGGGATGACCCTGAGCAAATCAAGAGTGACTACAGGACTCTGGGTGCACGGGTGAAGGGGACGGGGCAGAGGTAGTGTTCTCGATCTTTCTAGTCAAAGGGAAGGGCCCAGGAAAGAGCAGGTGCATCCTGCAGATCAATGCATGCTTGTGCAGGTGGTATCATCAGCAGAGATTCAGCTTCTTCAACCATGGGATGCTGTTCCAAGAAGATGAATTGCTAGGAAGAGATGGGATCCATCCGACGGAGAGAAGGAAGAGCATCTTTGCAGACAGGCTTGCTAACCTAGTGAGGATGGCTTTAAGCTAGGTTCTCTGGGGGGATGGAGACCAAAGCCCTGAGGTAAAGGGGGAAGCAGGAGACATAGAGGAAACACAAGGAAGAGGGGTAACAAGGGAGGCATTCCCATGTTCCTGAGCAAGTAGAGCAACTGGCTAGTTACCTCAGGTGTCTGCACATGAATGCATGGAGCCTGGGAAACAAAAAGGAAGAATTGGAAGTCTTCACACAGTCAAGGAACTATGATGTGACTGGAATAAGAGAGACTTGGTGGGAGCTTGCATGGCTGGAGCACTGTCATAGATTTCATAGACATTAGGGCTGGAAGGGCACTCAGAAGATCATCATGTCCAGCCCCCTACCCCAGGGCAGGAAGTCAGCTGGGGTCATAGGATCCCAGCAAGATAAGCATCCAATTTACTCTTGAAGGTGTTCAATGTAGGTGCTTGAACCATCTCCAATGGCAAGCTATTCCATACCTCGGGGGCTCCAACACTAAAGAAATTCTTCCTTATTTCCAGCCTGAATTGGTCTTGCAGTAGTTTGTAACCGTTCAACCTTGTCATCTCTTGGGGCGCTCTGGTGAACAAACGTTTCCCCACATACAGGTGGTCATACTGCAGGTTTTCCTCCCAAGGTGGAGAACCTTGCATTTTTTGGTGTTAAACACCATCAGGTTCTTGTCTGCCCATTTGCTGAGCCTGTCCAGGTCAGTCTGGATTGCCCTCCTGTCTTCTTGTGTGGATGCTATGCCCCAAAATTTGGTGAAACTAGAGACAGGCGTCTGGAAAGTCTCTGGGTTAAGGTTAGAGAGGAAAGCAACAAGGGTGATGTCGTGCTGGGTGTGTGCTATAGACCACCAGACCAGGAGGATGAGGTAGATTTCATAGATTTCATAGACTTTAGGGCTGGAAGGGATCTTGGAAGATCATTGAGTCTAGCCCCCTTCCCTAGGGCAGGAAGTCAGCAGGGGTCATAGAATCCCAGCAAGATAAACTCCAAATGTCTCTTGAAGGCATTCAAAGTAGGTGCTTGAATCATCTCTGGTGGCAGTCTCTTCTAAACTTTGGGGACTCGGACAGTAAAGGAGTTCTTCCTTATGTCCAGCCTGAAACAGTCATGGAAGAGTTTGTGACCATTTGATCTTGTCATCCCTTGGGGCGCTCTGGTGAACAGATGTTCCCCCAGATCCTGGTGAGCCGCTGATAAACTCATATGTGAGCCTGCGCTTTTCCGGGCTGAAGAGTCCCATAGTTCTCAGCCTCACATCATAAGGTCTGTTTCCTGACCTCTGATCATGCGCATGGCTCTCCTCTGCGCTCTCTCAAGCTTCTCCACATCCTTTTTGAATTCTGGAGCCCAAAACTAGATGCAGTACTCCAGCTGTGGCCTCACCAAGGCCAAGTGCAATGGGAGAATGACATCCTGGGATTTGCCTGAGAAGCATCTATGGATTCAAGCCAGCATTTTGCTCGCTTTACTAGCTGCAGCATTACATTGATGGCTCACATTCATCTTGTGGTTAATCGTGATCTCCAAGTCCCTTTTGTCCATACTGCTAGCCAGAGTAGCACTGCCGAGCCTATAAGGATGCTGCAGGTTTTTCTTCCCAAGGTGGAGAACCTTGCATTTTTCAGTGTTAAACACCATCAGGTTCTCATACACTCATTTCCTGAGCCTGCCAAGGTCAGCCTAGATCACCCTCCTGTCCTCAGGTGTGGACGCTTTACCACAAAGTTTGGTGTCATTGGTGAACTTGGCCAGTCTGCTTCTGATACCAATGTCCACATCATTAATGAAGATGTTGAAAAGTGTAGACTCAAGAACAGAGCCTTGAGAGACCCCACTGGTCACAGCGCACCACAGCAATTGACTTCCATCAACCACCACTCTCTAGGTTCTACCACGGAGCCAATTCCCCAGCCAGTGGATCATGGTGAGGCCAAGGCCACAGTTAGCCAGTTTTGCTAAGAGGTGATTATGGAATACCAGATCAAAGGCTTTTTTAATGTCAAGATATATGACATCAATCTCCTCTCCCTTGTCCAGGTGATAAGTCACCTGGTTGTAATAGGAAATAAGATTGGTCAAGCAAGACCTACCTGCAACAAACCCGTGCTGGCCAACCCTCAGGATGTTGTCATCAGTCTGTTAAGGATGGTCTCTTTGATGATCTTTTCTAAGACCTTCCCCGGGATAGAGGTCAGTCTTATGGGCCTGTAGTTTGCCGGATCCACTTTCCTGCCTTTCTTGAAGATAGGCACCACATTGGCCTTCTTCCAGTCCTCAGGCACTTCAGCAGAGTGCCAGGAGTTCTCGAAGATCTGTGCCAAGGGCTGAGCTATGATACTCGCCAGCTCCTTGAGTACCCTGGGGTGTACTGTCAGGGCCAGCTGACTTGAAGGTATCCAGCCTGCCAAGGTGTTCCTTCACAAGGTCAGCATTGATGGAGGGTAAGGAATCACTCTCACTCGGGCCTCCCTGTCCTGTAATGGGCAGGGGCATCCCATGGGACTGGTGAAAAACCAACGCAAAGTACCCATTTAGCAAGTTGGCTTTTTTCTCAGCGTCAGTTCTCAGTTGTCCCATCTGGTTTAGCAGAGGTCCAGTGTTGCCTTTGCTTTTCCTCCGGCTCCCCACATATTTAAAAAAGGACTTTTTATTGTCCTTGATACTTGTAGCTAGTTGGAGTTCAGCTGCAGCCTTGGCTTTTCTGGTTTGCTCCTTGGAGGTCCAGACCAGTGCAGAGTATTCCTCCTTGGAGGTGGATCAAGTCCTCCATCCTTTGTAGGTCTTTCTTTTTAGACACAGGAGGTCCGCTAGTTCTCTGCAGAGCCAAGGGGGCTGCTGTGCCCTTTTGCTGCCTTTCCTCCAAGACAGAATGGACTTTACTTGTGCATCCAGGATTGCTCACTTGAGGAGCAACCACTCATCCTGAATTCCCCTCCCCTTTGGGTCGTGGTCCCTTAGGGCTTCACCGACAAGCCTCCTGAGCTTCTCAATGTCAGCTTTCCTGAAGTCAAGGACTTCTGTATTACTGGCTGACTTGCCAGCTTTACAGCAGATGGTGAAGGTGATCAGTTCACAGTCACTGTCACCCAGTTTCCCTTCAATCGTTAGGTTGCTAATTAGGTTGTCCCCGGTTGCCAGTACCAGGTCGAGCAGCACTTTACCTCTCGTCGGCCCATAGACTTCTTGTGTCAGATAGAGCTCATCCACGCATAAGAGAAAGCTTTGTGACTGTTTGGATTTGGCTGAGCACTCTTCCTACGAGATGTTTGGGTAGTTGAAGCCTCCCATGACAACCATACAGCAGGAGCGCGCAGCCTCAGCCAGTTCCCTGGCAAACTCCTGGTCAAGCTCTTGATCCTGGGTAGGAGGTCTGCAGTAGACTCCCACCATTGTGTCCCCTGTGCCATGTTTCCCATGGATTTTAACTCAGAGGGTCTCCAGTTGTCTACCCTGAGTGCCAATGTCAGCTTGCAGAGATGTGTAGCTCTCCTTGACATAGAGAGCTACACCCCTGCCTCTTTTGTCCACTTGATCCCTCCTGTATAGCCATCTATATCAGTGGCCCAGTCATGGGTGGAGTCCCACCAGGTCTCTGTTATCCCTATGACATGGTAATTATTTGTGTTAAGCAGGAGGACAAGTTCTTCCTGTTTATTCCCCAAGCTCCTGGCATTTGCGTACAGGCAGGCAGGTGTCCCGTTGGGGGCCCTTGCCTTGCCCACAGATCGTTCCACGCCTGGGACAGGGGTGGGCTCCCTTAAGTGCCTTAGCCTGCTTACTTTGCAAGGGTTGCTCAGCGGGCCAGCAGTGATGGTAGTCCCCACATCCCCCGGTGGGCTTAGTTTAAAGCCCAGTAGAGCAAGTCAGCCAGTCTAGTTGAGAAGGGCCTCCCCCCTAGGGGAGAGAGGTGGAGGCCATCCCTTCCCAGCAGTTCACTGCCTCTCTCGCCAAAAAGTGGGCTGTGGTCATGGAAGCCAAAGCCTTCCTGATGATACTAGCGTCACAGTCTTTGGTACACTACCTCTTCTCCCTCCTCAGCCCATAGCCCGAAAACTGGGAGGATCAAGGAAAACACCACCTGCGCCTCGAACCCCTTAAGCCCCGCTCCCAAATCCCTGTAGCGCTTCATGACCAAGCTGGGAGTGCTCCGAGCCGTGTCATTGGCGCCCACATAGATGAGCATAGGGTAGTGGTCAGTGGGCCGGAAGAGCTTAGCAATCTTCTCTGCAATGTCTCGGATTCAGGTTCCCAGGAAGCAGCAGACTTCCCAGGCTAAGGGGTCAGGGTGGCAGACTGCTTCCTCAGTCCCCCTCAGGCTGGAGTCTCCCATGTCAAACACTTTGCGTTTTGTCTTAGGTAGAGCAGGGGCAGGCTATAGTTGAGTCTCTGTTGCCTGTGGGAGCTGGCAACTCAGCAAGCTCTGCTAGGGCTGCAAGAGGTTCGTACCTGTTGCAAAGCTCCAGTAGGGCAGGGGCCTTGGTGTGGCAGGCCTTGGGGCCCTTGACCACCTTGGTCCACCCCCGTGGCTGGACAGTAAGGGAGGTCCCCGAGTCCTTCTTTATCCTGGAAGGCAACCGTGGTCTACCCTCCATCTCCTGAGGGAGGAGGACCTGGCAGTAGGAGTTGATCTCCCACTCACCATCCCTGATGGCACACAGTCTCTTGACTGTGGCCTGGAGCTCCACCAGCTGGCAGGCCAGAGACCCCAAAAGGGAGCAAACCTCACAAGGGGAGTAGCCATGCTCCCAAACCCCAGAGTCTGAAAAAGTGACAGGCAGCCTCCGCAGCCAAGAGCCAGGGGCTCCGCCTGCATGGAGCTGGGACTGTGGGCTCCGTTTGGATGGAGACCTCTGCAGTGCCGGGGGGGCCGCAGACCCCTCGGGGTGCAGCACGTTCCCATCCACATGGTGCCACTGGTAGGCCAGCTGCTGATGGGACTGCTTTCCCTAGGGTGCACTGACAGGGCCTCGGGCCCTGCCTCTCAAACTCCCATGCTAACTCGTGCACCGGACCCAGAAGCATGCCTGTTTGCGTGGCCTGTTCATGAGGCTCCGGTCATGTGGCTCCCTGTGGGGCTGGGCCAAGTAAGAGCTGGGGCAGGACAAGACCCTCCTCAGCTCCACTCAGCTGCCTCCCAGCTGGCTATGTCCCTCCCACCACGGCCTCTCTCCTGGGGGTCCCTGGGGTTAAGAGGGCACATCAGGCTTTCACCTGAACATCTCTCACCAGAGCTGGGACCTGAGATGAGGCTTTCTTCAGAAAAGTAGTGGAAGTTTCCCAGTCGCAGACCCTGGTTCTCATGGGGGACTTCAGTCACCCCATCATCTGCTGGGAGAGCAATATAGCAGTGCACAGGCAATCTAAGGGCCATGCTGCTCTTGACCTGCTGCTCAAACAGGGAAGAATTGGTGGGGGATGTAGAATTGGATGGCAATTTTGGCAGCAGTGACCACGAGATGACTGAGTTAAGGATTCTGACAGAAGGAAGAAAGGAGAGCAGCAGAGTAAGGACCTTGGATTTCAGAAAAACAGACTTTGACTCCCTCAAGAAATTGATGGGCAATAATTTATTTCTAATCATTTGGAGGAGAAGAAGGTGGTTAGGAACAGCCAAGGGCAAGTCATGCATCACCAACCTGATTGCCTTCAATGATGAGATAACTGGCTCTGTGGATGCTGGAAAAGTAGTGGACATGATATACCTTGACTTTAGCATGGCTGTTGATATGATCTCCCACAGCATTCCTGCAAGCAACCTGAGGAAGTATGGGTTGGATGAACAGACTTTAAGATGGATAGAAAACAGGCCGAATCATCAGGCTCAACAGGTAGTGATTAATGGCTTGAGGTCTAGTTGGCAGCTGGTATAAAGTGGAGTGCACCAGGGGTCAGTTCTGGGGCTGGTTTTGTTCAATATCTTCATTAACGATCTGGAAGATGGGATGGATTGTACCTTAAGCAAGTTCTCAGGTGACACCAAATTGGGGGAGTGTAGTGGATACGGTGGAGGATAGGGTTAGGATTCAGAGTGATCTAGACTAATTGGAGGATTGGGTCAAAAGAAATCTCATGAGGTTCAACAAAGATATGTATAAAGTCCTGTACTTAGGGTGGAACAATCCCATGTACCACTACAGGCTTGGGATCAACTGGCCAAGCAGCAGCTCTGCAGACAGGGACCTAGGGATTACAGTGGACAGTAAGATGGATATGAGTCAACAGCGTGCCCTTGTTGCAAAGAAAGCTAATGGCATACTGGGTTGCATTAGTAGGTGTGTTGCCAGCAGGTCAAGGAAAGTGATTATTCCTCTCTATTCTATACTGGTAAGGCCACATCTGGAGTACTATAACCAGTTTTGGGCCACTACAGAAATGAAGTGGACAAGTTGGAGAGAGTCCAGTGGAGGGTAATGGAAAAGGTTAGGGGGGCTGGGGCACATAATTTATGAGGAGATGCTGAAGGAACTGGGTTTATTTAGTTTGGAGAAGATAACACCAAGAAGAGGCTTAATAGCAGCCTTTAACTACTTGAAGGGGGGTTTCGAAAGAGGATGGAGCTAGACTGTTCTCAGTGGTGGCAGATGACAGAGCAAGGGGCAATGGTCTCAAGTTGCAGCAAGGGAAGTTTAGGTTGGATATTAGGAAAAGCTTTCTCACTAGGAGGGTGGTGAAGCACTGGAATGGGTTACCTAGAGAGACTGTGGAATCTCCATCCTTGGAGATTTTTAAGGCCCTGCTCACTAAAGCCTTGGCTGGAATGATCTAGTGGTGGATGATCCTGCTTTGAGGAGGGAGTTGAATTAGATGACCTCCTGAGATCTCTTCCAACCCAAATTTTCTATGATTCTAATTACTTGGATACAGATCTAGGTCATCCAGTTGTAAGGGATGCTTTCGATTTCCCTGGAGGTTAATGGGCAAAATCTCATTTGAAATTCTCTAATTGCCTCTGTGGTGGCACCAACAGCCTCCCTCTACCAATACTGAAAAATAAGGATTTGTTGCGTCCTGGCACTTGCTAGAATTATCCCTCTATCCCAGCTAATACCCATGAAAAGCAAGTAACAGCTGTGTCACAGTGTGGGCACTAGTACTCTGCCTGCATCATTAGAAATTAAGCTGTAGCAGTAGTACTAAATGTACACTAAAATGCAGCGCCTGACAGAGCAGGGGTGCAGGTTGTCAAATCATGGACTACATATAGACATTGGATTTATGACACATTATAACCTGCCTGACATCTGACTCCCCAGGTACCTCTCCCCTATTTAACTGCTACATTCATCTTCCTTTTCTCTTCCCCGCCACCACTCAGCCTGTCTCTTACCCACTGACTCCTCAATTTACATTTTCACTGATGGCCTGTTTTGCATGCATACCAGCCCAGCCTCTGGCTTTTTTACTATTCCTTCCATCCAGAAAGAGCACACACCAACTGCAGAGACTTCCTCAGCCTGACCAACGGTTTTTAAACCCAAAAGCTTGCTAAATTTTTTTTCCAACTATTTAAGTTGGTCTAATTAAAGATATCAGATTCACACAAACAACCTTGTCTGCCTGACAGAGGAGGTGCATTCTTCACAGGAGCTAGAAAACCAAGGTCCATTTTACTTGTCTAATAATTATCCAGGTAGAAGCCAATGACTCTCTAAAGACTAGAGTAGATGTCACACCCTGACCAGACACCCTCCCTTCCACTGAGGCAGCTTCTGGCATTCAAGGCTATTCACGAGTAAGTGCAAATGTGCAAATGTTGGTCATGCTTGTCCGCAGTCACTGCTTAGAGAGACAGGTAGGGATTTCAGTCAGAGCTGGGAGGCAAAAAGAAAAGTCAGTTTAGAAAACCAATAAAACCCCAATGATTACACATAATCACTAGCTGCCCTGTCAAAAAATGACTAATAGACTTGATTAACTTCTTACAGAGCTGTCATTCACATAGGATGGGTGTACCTGTATTTGGAGGTGCTGTGGTTGATCTTACTCTGCAGTTTCCCCATGGTATTGCATATGAAAGCAGCTCCGGCAATGCAGTGAATCGTGCTCAGCATCTCAGGCATTCCATGGCAGGGGATGAGCTGTGGTGTGAGGACAGGTTATGTTACTGGACAAGTAAATCTTAGTTCTGATCTTTGCACACATTGAACCAGACATCAATAATACTGCACAGTCACTGCAGCCCCATTTGTAAGCGTCCCAGCATTTCTCTTCCCCTCTGTCTCCTGACTGCTCCCATGGCTTTTGGAGGCTAACCAGGGGAAGGCTGCTTTCTCAGCTATGTTGTCATTGCCTTTTTTATAAATGCCCAGGTTCATGGCCTGTGAGTCCATATGGAAGGGGCACATGTTCTCCCTTGGTTACACAGAGCTGCATTTGTCTGCTTGGTTTTACTGTTGCCTTTTTGTATTAAAATGGATTCTGTGCACAAGCAAGGTGCCAAGCTAGCAGCCCAGAAACAATAATACCCTTTTCCACAGGGTGGTGCAGCTTGGGATACATGTTCTGAATGCCCTTACCTGTGTAACTCAGTCCTGATATGAAGGACTTTGCCACTCTTATCCAGTCTATAAATCTTTAAGCGTCACTCTCCCTAGATGCCTGGCTGTGCCAGTTTCTAGGTCTGGTGATGCAGACTCCTACTAACTTATTTTACGGAGGCAACTCAAGTGAGTGTAGTCTCAGACAAGGATGTTTTGATAACCACCAGCCTGGAATAGATATGAGCTAGGCTTAGAAATAAGTCTCTATGTTCACTACCAACCCCTTCATCCATCCAGGCTCCTTGAGAGCAACACACAAACCTCCATTTAAAGAGAAACCAGGTGAAAAAGCAAGTGGTTATTCAGGAGGTTTAAGTAAGCTTAAGTAAGTTGAGACCACAGCGACTCACTTGATAAGGCACCCAAGAAAGGACCTTCTCCCCTCAGCAAGTAGGCACCTGCATCACAAATAACCCAACACAACACAACACAATGCAGCAGGCTAATGACGAACATTAGTGCAGCCTGGTGGGGGGGATTCATCTCTGGGACAGTGTCTCCAGCTGTGCACATCAGTTGTACGGGGAGGAACATTTGTCCACAGGTCAGTGTCAATGGCAGTGAATTACCACGTACAGTAATTGGATTCCTCTCAGCTGTGAATGCTCTAATTGGATTTATGTTAGTCTGTGCTAGAGTTCCCATCTTCTCCGTCAGGCAGTCACTGAAAATTCACAAACAGCTATCTGTCATAGCAAAAAAAATACATCAGCCTTACAGTCATTGATCATCAAAGGCTGAAAAACAAATGCTGGAAACTGTAGGTTTGAGAGGACTTGCATTCCAAAAAATATTCCATTTCTAATTTTACTTTGCTGTCCTTTGAGATTAGCAGTAAGTAATACCTAGTTAAGCTGGTCTTGTTCTATCCATGTGTTTATACACTGAAAAGATTTAAAGGATACCCAATCTTGGGAGTTCAGGTACTGCAATAATTTGGTAATTTAATTTTTCCATCAGACTGAAATTGAGTTTGCAAATTATTTCAGCTCTGTAGGAATAAATGTAATTTATCTGGGCAAAGGAAGGCTGCTTCTGAAATATAATGCAAGAGGCAAGGATTTCTTACAGTGATAGCTTTTACTGGCCCAACTATGTAGTTCAGATAAAATTAAACAAGCTTCTGAATACAGATATGCTTGGTCAGGTCTGAAATACAATGCAGAATTTAACCTTTGTTCTTTTCTAGACTTGCAGTTAAAAGTGAAACTGCAATTACTAAAATTATCAGCATAAAACAGGAAGCTGGAAGGAAGGGAGAAAATAGAGCAACCGTAGTGTTAGAAGGGGCGCAGATTGTAAGATCCTTGGGGCAGGAACTACCTCAATCTGATGTCAAATAATAATAGTGCTTAAGTACTGTTAGTAAATAGACCCTGTCGTTCTGCATTGTTAAAGATTTGTTACAATAAACCTACTAGATCATTCGCATTCACAACTACTTTCTTGGTCAACTTGGTCAATTTTTTCCCCATTACCTTTAGTTTTTCACACTTAACTACCTTCACATTTTAAGTGTACTAGCAAAGAAGGAATCTGGGACTTTGAGGAAAAATAGTATGCAGGGAAAACAGGAAGTGTATATCCTTGGGCCTAGATTCTGTTTCCCTGTTGTTAGCCTGCTGCAGAAATCTGTTGTGGTTCTTCAACTCTGAACACTTAACAAGAACAGAAAGTTTCCAAGTTGTATCACTCCTTGCGCAAGCCATAAGTTATTTAGAAATCTCATTACTGGGCTCCTTTCCCAAGCAACTTTATTACTTTTTTCGTGTGTAAGTTGGTCACTCTTGTGAAATGCTGTTAGAGCAAAGGGTTGTGTTGGGATCAGAAGGTAACTGATTCATACAAAAAGCATGCTTCAAAAAGGCTGAATTTCATAGCAGGGGATTTCCCTTCCCCCCTTCCAATATGTATTGCTTAAGATATGCTAATCTGTTTCCTAAATTGTTCCTAACAGCATATTTGCATTTAAACAAGAGGTTGTATTTTATCAGCCTGCAGTGACTCTGACCTGAAACCCACACACTAACACCATCAAGAGCCGCAGCCATTGTGCACAACACAAAATGAAACTTCATTACAGAATCAAGCCCGGTAGTTCAGTTTATCCCTCATCCCCTCAGCATCCCAGTGCCTTCCACTCACATATTAAAGGACACAATTAACATCCACCACATGTTGTTTATTCTCTTTTCATGGAAAACTATTTGAGCGCTGGTTTTTCATCTATCCAAAAGATTTTTTAAAACTATTAAAAAAAGCATATAATACAACTATACAAAACTATACAATAGTTTTCCATCTATTGACTCGTCTGTGAAATGCTATGAAATATGAACCTTCATTTCTACCCAGCAGAACTTTTACAATCTTTTCTCCAAAGCCTGATGAAGGGTGTTTGTGTCCTAAAGCTTGCAATTAAAGAATTTTTTTTGCAAAAATCTTGTTGACTCTAGATAAAAGATATCATCTCTATTATGAGTCCCAATTCCCTTTTTTGGAAAAAAAAAAAAAGGAAAAAGCACTGGAGTGATTTTTTTTTAATATATACATATATACAGACACAGTGGATGAACTGTGCACAGAGACAGAAGGCATTTGATCAAGCAGATCTCTTTGGGGTTTATTTGCAATTGTAGGTTTCCCTCGCTTTATGCTGTACATGTGTTCCTAGAAAATGGCACGTAACTAGAATTGGCATAAAGGGAACCCACTTTACAATGTAGCAGATAGGGATATGTTCCAAGACCTCAACTGTACTGACCCCCAGACCCATTTCTACCACTTTTACAAGACAATTTTGGTACTCACCAACAGCAGACACTACACACAAACATGGCAACTGGTGACTCCTTACTCATGGGGGGCATGTGTCCCCCAAGTGACCAGTCAGCAACTGGGGGGAAGGCCCTCTCGGCAGCCAACTGTGCCGCCTCTGTGGTACTCCCGAAAGCAGCTGTGGTGCTACACCCAGCACTCCCACTCCCCGGCCAGTGCTTACAGGGGGGACACTGGCATTCCCGTCTGCCCCTGCTGCCTGTCGCCTAAGCAGGGAGCGTGGCCTGTCAGGGAGGCACCAGCGCTCTCAGGGGGTGCACGTGTACACCTGTGAACCCCCTATGCATTACCACTGCACACAAGCACAGGTTGGTTGTGAATGTTAAGCTAGCGGGATGGTTAGAAGCCATAACAAGGATGGCAGCTACAGAAACACGGTTCGCAGGCAACGAGCGAGAAGCACAAATCCACGCAGGAGACTACATTTTGGTGCGTGTCACTCCCACAATGCACCGCACAAAGCAGCTGACTGTGGGCTTCCACAAAACCAATTGCATAAGAGTGAATGAACGTTGCGTATAACGAATTTTTGGTATAAAAAGGGTCATTGCATAAGAGTGGACTCACACATACAGAGCCTGCGTAAAGAGAGGGAAACCTGTACTGGGACTTGCATGTGTTTGTGGCGGAGAGAATGAAAACAAAGGAGAAGCAGGGAGGAGCAATTCAAAGGACCAACTAATCAGATTTTTCAAGAATAATCAGGACGCTCCCATGTCTGCCAAGATCACCTGCGCCCCTCTTTAATTAAAAGATCTTAAACTAGGTTTCACCCCTCCATCTCCTGACGCACAGGCGCGACTATCTGCAGAACGGATCTGGCGATGCGACCACCTGGGTGCAATTCTTTGGCATCTCAAGAGGCCTTGGATGGCGCCCAGCGAAGAGCATTGTCTAGTGGGACATAGTGACCCTGACCGCGTGGCAATGTGTTCAGAGGATGAGCTGGACATTTGTCCAAACCGGGGAGCACCCTGAGGCCTGGGGTTTCCCATCCCCTGGTACCCCGGCACAGTAGGAAGGTCTTTGTTTCACACAAGCCGCCTGGGACTGCTGTTTCTCCCTCTGCTCCGGGGCTTCCCCAACAGGTGTTTCTGCCGGGGAGGCTGCCCCGCGCGGGGTGCAACGCCCCGCAGTTTGCAGCCCCGGCCCCGCTCAGCTCTGCCCCTCTAGGACGGCGGCTCGGGAGCCGGGGCAGGCAGCAGCCGCCGCCCAGAGCCGGCTGGGCCCAGGGCTGCGGCACCGCCTTCCGCCTCCGCCGCCGCGCACTCACCTGCCCGCGCCCGGCCCATCCCGCCGGCTCCCGGCGCCCGGCGCCGCGGCTGGGGGCGCGGCCAGCGCTGTCCCCGCCTGCCGGCCCGGCCTCGCGGGGGGACCGCGCCGCGGGGCCGCGGGCCCTGTCCCTGTCGCTGCCTCGCGCAGCAGTCTGCTCCTCCGGGCTGGCCTGCGCCAAGCGGCACCGTGCAAGGATGCTGTCACGGCGAGGAGCTCAGTGGCCTGGGTCTTCATGCACTGAAAGGGACTCAGCAGGACATGGCACTGCTGGGGCTGGCACCCAGAAACCATCCTGCCCTTTTTACTGTCAGCCTTGGGCGGTAGGGGCCGTGTCAGCGTTGCAGCCGGCTGCTGAATGGCAGTGCGGGGGAGCCAGAGTGAAATGAGTGGACAAGCAAACATCACAAGCATCAGGGTGATGATCGTCCATCATCAACTTTGTTGGGCCAGTTACATCATCCAGGTGCCTTCAGCTGAAATGAGCGTTCATCATCATTCTCCGCAGTCCCTTGTAGCCAAGGATGATTGTCTTATCTGCAGGTCTGAATGCAGACGGTGGACTAGGCCCATCTGGGATAGACGGGGTCTGCTGCAACGTGGGCACGTTTTCCTGCTGGGCAAGTGGCTCTGGATTCTTGATTTGGTCTGACACTGTTTCTGCCGCTCCTGCTTTTCTGTCTCCTGTTGTCATCATTCAGTTGCAAAGTACTAAAATCCTTGCAACAGTCTTCCTCTGTTTCGGGCAGTTCTGGGTAACAGTCTCCCAGGAGTTGATGTTCTGTTTTTTCAAGTTGACCTTGAGGACGTCCTTGAAGCCCTTTCTCTGCCCTCTTAAGTGTATGCCTTGACTGAACTGGGAAAATAAAGCTTGTTTTGGGAATCCGGAATTGGACATCTGGCGTTGCAATTGTTTTGGGAATCTGGAGTTGGATGATGTAGCTGGCCCAGCAAAACTGATGTTGGATGATCATCACCTCAATGCTGGTGATGTTTGCTAGGGAGAGGACACCAGTGTTGACGTGTCTGTCTTCCCACTGAATTTGAGGGATCTTCTGCAGGCAGTGTTGATGGTACTTCTCCAGTGACTTGAGGTATCTCCTCTAAGTTGTCCATCTCTCATCTCTGTGCAATAAGGTGGGAATCACAACTGCTTGACAGACCATGAGCTTGGTTTTGGATCTGATGTTGCAATCTCTGAATACCCATTTTCTCAGGCATCCGAAAGCTGTGCTTTCACATTTGAACTTTGAGGCAGTGTTGGATTTCTTCACTGATGGTAGCCTTCTGTGAGAGGTGGCTTCCGAGGTATGGGAAATACTCAGTGTTCTCCAGACTCTCACCATGAATCTGAATTACCAGAGCTGGGGACTGCTTATTAAGAGCTTGTTGATGGAGGACCTTAGTCTACTGAATGTTGTTGGTCCCAGTTTCTTGCATGCCTTGGTAAGACATTGATGGTTGCCTGAAGGTCTGCTTCCAAGTGAGCACACACTAGAGCATCATCAGTATACTGGAGCTTGATGACTGAGGTCAGGGTAACCTTGATTTTGGCTTGGAGTCAGCTGAGATTCAACATTTTACCATCCATTTGGTAGTTTAGCTCCACTCCAACTGGAAGCTTGTTGGTGGTCAGATGTAGCATGACAGTAAGAAATACTGAAAAGAGTGCTGAAGGGATAACGCAGCCTTGCTCAACTCCCATCTTAACCTCAAAGGGACCTGTGATAGATATGTTATTGAGAATTACCGCTCACATGCCGTTATGGAGCAGGCAGAGAACGCTGATGAATTTCAGTGGACATTCGTACTTCAGAAGGATCCTCCTTTGTATATAATGCCCTAAATGAACTGAGTTGTATTGTAATGTCTTTAAAAGACTTCTTGTGCCTTCGCCAGGAATTTCAGAGTGCTTCTTGTTTATGTTTAAATCTCTCTGACAGGCGTGGGTGGTATGGGAGCCACTTGCTTGTGGTCATTAAAGGAGTTCACAGAGACTGATGATCTAGGAGGGCTTTTATTTAAGGCAGAGGTTTGAGACTCAGCTGACTGGGATTTATTGCCTGGTGTGGCTCTGGGCAGTCACTTGGGGCCAGGTCCAAATCATGCTTGTAGGTGCCTCCTCCGCTTAGGCATCACAGTGACTAGGAGTTATGTGCCTTGACCCAGGAGAGCAATCCAAGTCAACAGGCTCCCTGTACAGTCAGCAGTGAGGCAGTTGCCTCCAAAGGGCAATCCAGAGTGCTGAACAGAGAGGAGCCCACAGCTAGCCAATAGGACTGAAAGGCTCAGGTGTGTTTCTGAATGCTTGTCCCTCTTTGGGACAGAGGACACTTGACTCAGGGCTCCAAGGAGGCACTTCAGTCATGTCAAGATCCAGAGCAGTGGGAGAAAAGGTACCTATTGACCAGGACACCTAGGTCACACTAGCCACAGCACTGACTGCAGTGCAAAGCACAGCACCCATGGCCACTTTCATTCTTGAACACAGTGGGCACGCCCAGACAAGCATGCACGTGCACGTGTGGTGTGGGGCACTGCTAACCTGTTTGAGATATCACAAGCCACATGCAGTGCACATACAACTGTGTGCCATGCTGCACATTTGCAGCATGGTGCCAAAATTTGATACTAGGATTTCCTAATATATAAAACAAAGAAACACACAAAAAAAATGGTTTAAAAGAGAAAAAGCAGGGCAAAGTACAGTTCAGGAGTGTGCAATATAACAAACAGAGGCTTGGTCCTTCAAGGAGACACTCTGGCTGTCAGCCAAAGTGTCTCTGTTATTGCTGAGTGCCTCTGCTGCTACAGCCTTCGGCTTCGTGTGTTGGAGCAAATCAAAGTTAGGTCTCTCAACTGCCTGCTGTGGAGCCTGCCTGGCATCCAGGGCCTGTCCTGGACACAGACAGGCACCCAGAACCAGCTGGGCTACCTTGCAGCTGGGCATGTAGGCCATCTGTTTCCGTGCCCTGGAGACTGAGCTACCCAGGTCTCAGTTGCAGCCCAGACACAGTGGCAGGAAGCCCCAGAGGCGCTGGCGGGGATCATGGCTGAGTGCAGTGAGGCAGATGTGGGGATCCAACTGGAGGAGGCTGCTCAGGCCTGGTACCAGGAACTAAACTGGACGGCCAACAAAGTGGCTGACCTGGTCATTTGGGGCCAGGAGGACACACAGCAGCAGCTTGCCATGGCCTGCTTTGATGAACACATGTATCAGGTCTGCAGCCACCAAGTCCCCCCAGCACTCCGTCACCACCAAGGGAGGAGTGCAGCCAGTGGCACCCAGCCTGGTGACCCAGCCGGAGTTCCCGGAGGCAGAGCCCACCTCCAGGCCTGCTACACCACCACTGCCTAGCCACGCTGGGAGCGACAGCAGTGAAGGATGGATGCTGCAGGCCAGGCCTGGTGCTACAGCCAGGCCTCAGGTGGGCCCGCAGCAACAGGACCCCTGTCTCCTGCGGGACAGCAGCAAGAGCAGAGAGGAGCCTGAGGACCAGCCCAGGGTGTCGGCCAGGTGGGCGGAGGCCACACCCCAGCAGCCTCAGCACCAGGCCTTGCCCCCATCAGAGACCTGGTCTGGCCCCAGCTCCAGCCCAGGGCCCAGGAACAAGGTCTCCCAGCTGAGCTGGCAGCACAGGACATGGGGAACTGGGAGCGTCCCCCCACCACCTCCCTGCAACTCGCTCCTCTCCTGGCTCACTTCTGCTGGGGCCCTGCATGCACCCTAAGTCTGTCTCTACCACCTCTCTCCCTCCTCTCCCAACCCCGACTCCTCTGCCATGCAGGGGCCCCCTTCCCAGCAGGGGCAGGAAGGCTTCCCCCCTTGCCAGCACTCCCAGGTGGATGGAGCTAGTCCTGGCCACGAGAGCAAGGGGGAAGTGGTGGCATTGTCAGAGCAACGTGCCTGTTAGGCCCCAGCTTGCACCCACTGGGGCCAGTGGCTGAGGCCCGGGGGGGTCATGGAAGACTGCATCTATCCTGGTAGGGGGGCACTTGTCCCTGGGAAGGCTCTTTCCAGGTGGGGCCCTGTAGAGGCCACAGGCAGAGGAGGGGCCCTGTTGGCCTGGACACACACCGAGAGAGTGGGCAGACCCTAGGATGGGTGTAGTCCTTGTCACGGTGCCGGGCCCACACTGCTCTGGCTTGGGGGCTGTCTGCCTAGCCCTGTGCTTCAGAGTGAGCTATTCCCTGAGACCCTTGCAGAAGCCTGTTCTTGCCACATGCCATATTGCTGTAGCTGAAGATGGCCCTCCATTTGCTCTCTCTACAGACAGCCCACCTGCCAGGGGAGAGGCTGCTGCCCACTGCCTGGGACCTGCCTGGCCACTGTTGCAGACTCCAGGGGCTGTCCAGGTGCACCACCTGTGCTTGGAGTGATGCACCCAACAGGGCAGTGTGCAGGACCAGGTCCTCTGGACAGAGCAGGCATGCCACCAGGAGTCTCAGGACATTTGCACCCATCTGTTCACTGTCAAGCCTACAGTATCTGCAAAGGCCTCCATCTGAGGAGCAAGGCTTCTTATTGATTTTTACAGCAAGCTGCTTTTTGGGCCAAATGGCT
>JAGPOW010003310.1:9057467-9076738 GCA_030014935.1 Caiman crocodilus
TTTAGAAAAATAATTTTAATCTGCCCTGGGCTGCCTGTCACATGTCCCTCGATGGCTTACCAAACTCAGTAAGCAGCCCTCTGCCCAAAATAATTGCCCGCCCCTGGTATAGCAGAATCCTTATTGAACATCTTATCTGTATCACTCAAGTATTACGCAGAGGATGATGTTCTCTGGCACCCAGGGTACTTAGGCAAGGACAAAGTAGAGATGGGACACACAAATAAATCAGCCATATAGTGATGAAAACACAAAACGTTGCCAGAACTGAGCATGCTTCATAAGATTTGGATGCCAAATTGATTCAGTTAAGTAAGTGGCCATATTTGCAGTTGCAGTAAGCAATCAGGAGACTGCAAACCAACCTCGAGATCTCTCTAGAACAGGCTCTTCCAAGGTTTCTGGCCCATCTCAACTCCCATTCAGTGACAGCAGATTCCTAAAACAGTTCTGCCCCTAGTTGTGCAGGGAACCACCCACATGTGAGTAACCTTCCTGGCTAAGTGTGAGCCTACCTGGCTCCAGGCCCAACTGCAGAGATGTGCATGGAAATGAGTAATGGGGCATGGCTGCTGGAACATGCACAGAGAATCCCTGTGGGATCCATTCTGGTGGGGAGGTGAGTGTTGGGGAGATGGGGCCCAACTAACACTGCTCCCTAAAGAAGGAGCAATGTGCATGCATGTCTGGGCAGTCACAACCCTCTGATCTGAGTGGCTCCATGAACTTTGCCTGGGGCTCTACCAGCACCCAGTGCTGTAGCAAGGGCAGGGAGTGAGCAGGGCGGCTGCCCCAGGCACTGAAGCAAAGGAGCAGCAACAGGCCCTGCCTAGCTAGGGTGGGGCAAAGCTGCAAATCACTCGTTTGGGGCAGGGTGGGGAAGAGGGTGGCTCCCACTGCTGCGTGCACTCCTGGGCAAACATGGGGGGCATGCACCCCTTTGGATCTGTGCAAGGGGCAAGGGTGGGCTGCTTCTGTGGGCTTCGCCGGGGTGCCAATCTTCCTTGCTATGGTATTGCCAGCACTGGTGTGCCCTTGACCCCTCAGAAAGTCCCCATCCAAACACCAGGGAGACTTCCATTCCTCCCTGTGACAGCCAGGAAAGGAAAAATGAGAATCACCAGTGAACCCTGCCGTGCTGTGCTGCTATCAGCGCCAGTGTGATTGCCACAGAAGACAAGACAGCCTCCAGCAGGACATTCAATCCACATCCTTCCAGCCAGCAGCATCCTCAAGGCTAGCACACTGGTTAACTAGTAACCCGTTCCCAGGGCAAACACGTCTTCGGAGCGCTCCCACCCGCTCCAGCCGCACCCAGGCACTTAGCCCGGCCAGCCTGAAGCCAGAAGTGAGCTGGGCTCAGCAAAGCTTATGTGCTACCTCTCCGATGAACTCGGTTTAGAAGGTGCACATCTACCGTGCCCTCCCCAGGCACACACAGCGCCTCGCTCGCACGCGGACGGGCACCCCACCCCGGCCCGGCCCGACCCGCCCTCCACGAAGGGGGCGGAGGCCCCGGGGAGCCGCGCCGAGCAGCCGCCGGGGCCCCGCGGAAGGGAGGGGAGGGGAGGGGAGGGCTCGCTCCAAGTTTGCAGCCACCGGCCCCGCCCCGCACCTGAGACAGGTGCAGCCGCGGCGCCGCCAGCTCCGGGCTCCGCGCAGTATGGCCCAGCGCCGGGCGCAGGCGGAGCCGGGGGGCCGCTCTGCGGCGCTGCCCGGGGAGGAGACTGCGGCTCCCGGCGGCGCCAGCCGTGACCCTGGGGAGCAGGAGCCCGGGGCGGCGCGGGGCGCCTGGGCGGCGGAGCGGTGCCCGGATCACGACCTGGAGCTGGTCTGGTTTTGCTGCACCGAGAAGCGGCTCGTCTGCGCGCACTGCCCCAGCCTGGGCGCCTGCCGCGGCCACCGCGTGAGGACGGTGGAGGAGCAGGCGGCGAAGCTGCGGGTGAGCCGGGCGGGCGGCGGGCACTCCTGGGCCGGGACTGCTCCCCTCGCCCCCTCCCTCCAGCCCGGCTGGGCGTGATCGTGGCCCGGGCCCCCCGAGCGGCGCTGCCGCCGCCTCCTCCCCAGCCGCCGGGCCGGGCCGGGCGGGCTGGGCTGGGCTGGGCTGGGCAGGGCGCTGCCTGCTGCAGGTGCGAGCACGACGGACTCGTACGGCGGCGGCGCCCAGCGCAGGGCCGGGCCCCATCCTGCCGGGTGCGGCGCAGGGGCAGGGTCCGGCTGGGGAGCGAGCGGAGCCGCAGACGGGACGAAGCCGGTGCAGACCCCGCTGCCGCAGCCCGGCCCCAGCGCGCTCCCCGGAGCTCGCCCGACCGCCGCCGCTCCCCGCGCGCTCCGCTTGAAATGTGCGAATACAAAAAAGCCTCCTCCACCAACAGCAGAGAGAGGCATTGCCACGTGCCGGGGGGAGGGGGGCAGTCTTGCACCTTCGCGGGTGCACAGTAGACGTGCAAGAGTTTGCGGGCAGCCCTGGGAGTGTCACTGACACCAAGCAGGCGTCCAGAAACTTCCACTAGGGCAGGAGACAGGTGGATCCACACCTCGGAGATCCACCCAAGTAGTTCTGAGGAGCCCAGGAATTGCCTTTTTACAGGCACCAGGGGCTCTGTTGTGACTGAGCTGTGCTGCAAGAGGAGGCGAGGGCAACTTTAAGAGCCCAAGCAAGAAGTTGCCTGGTCCTGACTCAAGTCAGAGCAGTTGCAGAGCTGCTCTAGTTTCTGTCTGGCTGCTTCAACTCCCCAGAGACCGTTCTGCAGCCAACGGCAGCTGGCACTGGTCTGGTCTGGTCTGGCCCTGCCTGCCCCCTCTTCTAGCATACGTCTCTGATGGTGCGTAGGAGGCCGTTCTGGGTAAATTCTACCCCAGGGACATTTCCATCAGGCTTGTCCCCCCATCACAGTGCCAGAGCAGTGCAGTGCAGTGAGGAACCCAGCTGTTCTGCATGCAGTGGTATCTTGCTGCCTTTGCTTTCTTCCCCATGTTCTCCTGTGCAGATGATAGCGCTGGTAATCAGGGGCCCAGGATAGCCCTTTACAAGGACGGTTGTTATTGGACTAAAACACCAGCTTTTAGAGCCATTTCTAGCCTGTTCAGCAACCTTTTCCAGGAAAATGCTGACATTTGCGTAGAAGCAGCAGAGGGTCTGGGCTTTATTTTCTCCTTGCTCAGATAGTGGGCTGGGGGCAATTGAGCCGCAAGCCAGAAGCACACAGCGGAGGGACCTTTCTGGGTGCAGGGGGCATGTCCTGGGGAAGGGTATTGTTTGGCTGGGACACCATCACTAGCTGAGAGCTTGTCAGCCCCAAAGAGCAAAGGACTTTCCCAAAGAGGCCAGTCCTTCAGCTTTCTGATTCTGTGTTTCAGAACAAAATCGTGGATCAGTGTGAGAAGCTGCAGCTGCAGAGTGCCACGATTACCAAGTACGTGGCAGAGGTGCTTCCAGGGAAGAACCAAAGCGCACTGGTAATTGTCTTGTTTTCCCCCTGTTGGGTAGCATGGATTAGAGCTTGCTAGTGCAGCCTCCTTGCACCTCACTGGCTAAAGTCCCAAGGTCAGCAATATTGCTGTGGGCTGCAGAGGGTCCCTGAGGTGGCTTTACTCTGAGGTCACCATTTTGCTTTAGGCAGCTCATATATAATGCCTGGCTCCCCACAGCGATAAACCCCAGCTATAGGCCATGGGTCAGCCTGCTGATACCAACCCTCGCTATTGCTGGGCTGCATTGGAGCACTCCTGAGAGGTCAGTTCTTGAACATCCTACCTCTCCCAAGAGAGATGCTGTCTTATGTGGGCCTTAACATCATGTCCTCAGTGCTATTGAGTCGCACAGATGCTCTCTCTTTCACCCCAGTGTCCCATCAACATTGGAGCCGGACCCTGATCGTGACCCTGCT
This sequence comes from Caiman crocodilus, assembly GCA_030014935.1. NCBI lineage: Eukaryota > Metazoa > Chordata > Crocodylia > Alligatoridae > Caiman > Caiman crocodilus. Next base: position 9,061,358 of record JAGPOW010003310.1, read on the forward strand.
CCTCTCCCTACTCAGTTTGTGGGTGTTCAGCCAGCCTCTTCCCCAAAGCCACTCTTATTCACTGCCCTCCCTTAATCTGACAAGATAACAGCACTGGGCCTATTTCCCATGTACATGTTACTCTGCTCTGGCAGCCTCAGTGTAATTTTACACTAATTTCAAGGTCTATTTGCACTGCAAGTGCCATGTAATGGGACCTTAGCCTGACTGATAATTAGTTCAGCCCCATTTATGGAAAAAAATCTTTCCCTGGGTTAGCATAATGCCACTGAATGGTTCAAGGAACCCAACTGCTTTGAGCTTCCTGCTGGCAATGTCTTTACTTCCCTCATGTGGGGAAGTAGCAATAAAGGACTGGCCAGTTCTGTTTCCAGCAGCTCATGTCCTATTGCAATATTTGGGCTGCAAAGACTCATGGGACTTCAGTGCAGAGACGTTTTAATTGGGCCAAATCCTGAGCAGTACAGGGTTTGTGGGACTCGGCAGGTTTGCAGTCTGGGGACCCAGTCCTTACTACTGCAGGCTAAATGGGTGTGTGTGTGTGTGTGTGTGTGTGTGTGTGTGTGTGAGAAAGTGCTGTTTTCCTGAGCCAAGCTCTGCTTATCAGCATGAGATCATTTCCCTAAACAGTAAATGGGATGAAACTTGCTTTATGGATGAAACTGAAGTCTGGGGCCTCCGCTCAGTGGCGAGTTGCCACATGGATTCTGTAGTGATAGCAGCAGGTACCTTTGGGCACATTGGCTCGATGGTGGTGTGTTTCACTTAGGATGAATCCAATTATACTCTGCCCTCTGGGTTTCCAAACCTGGAAACATGGTGGTGAGGCCACTCAAGGGTCTCTCCCTGCGGCCATTCGCAAAGCCTACGCCTCTGGCCTGCTCAAGCGCAGCCAGTGGGGGTGACTGGCATGTTCATAACTCTGGATTTGGAACATGTGGGTGTGGGACAGGGCATGCTGTGGGCCACCCCAGCTAAGACATGTTGCCAGCATGGTGTAACGAAATGCATAGAAACACTATAGCTGGGAAGACTGGGAGGTTGGAAAATAGATCTGGTTCTGATTCTCACTCCTGCTGGTTTGTATTAATATAATCGTTGTGACTTAAGCTGTATTTACTCTGTTAATGGGAGCAGAGTACACTGAGAGTTGGCGCTAGTAGTAGCTCAGCTGAGCATTTAGTTGGGCTGAGGTAGGATTGCCTGACAACTCTCTCTCCTGCCCTTGCTGTGCAGAGTGCGGCGAGTTGGGCCCGAGAAACAGTGATTCAGAGACTGATCTTTGTGAAAAATGTGTGTGAGAATGAAGAGCAGAGGCTGCTGGAGAAGGTACACACGGAAGAGGAGAGGACTCACCAGAGCATCCTGACCCAGCGAGCACACTGGACTGAGTCCTTGCAGAAACTGGCCACACTCCGGACCTACCTGGTGGACATGATCACCAACCTGGATGACCGTGACCTTGTGGTAAGGATCCCACAGTCTTGTACTGAGAGACGGATTAGAAAGGCCTAGGCTGTTGCTTGGCTTCTCTTACTGTAGCCTGTGAGTGCTGAGTGTCGCAATTTAGCAGCGAGTTGCACTTAGGATGAGGAGTTGGAGTTAGATGGACTGGGGTTTGCATGCCTGACTCTGCCAAGCTCCTTCAGCTGGTGGCTTCCAGTTATCCTGGTTGGAATCCCTGGAGAAATATGGCTTTCCCTCTAAGAGCTAGGAGCAGGCAAGGGACGTTCCTAAATATGTGATCTCTCTGGGTTCTCCCTTGAGGTGATGGTGGAATATTTGAAGTGCCCCAAGCTCAGGTACGCAGTGCTGGCTTGGAGCAGTCCTAACTGCTGCATTGTGTCCTCCTTCGGTACCCTTCAACCTAGCAAGCAGGTGATTCCTTCTAGACCAGCCAGGGTAGGCCTCAGCATCTGGGGTCAGTTGCGCAACAGGGCCCTTTAGATCACTTGGATTACATTTTGGCTTTTCCAGTGCTCTGTCTACTATTTAAACAGCACAAACTTCAGGACGTCTACCTTTTCACTTGAGAGATTGTCCAGCCATCTATCAGGTGAGGGCACTTCTGTCATGTAGCTTGAGTGCTCCTTTCCTCAGTTCCCTCCTATTATTTGCTACATAAACCTTGAGCCACTCTAATAATTCTTTTCCCTTCGGATACTTGTGGCCAGTATATTTTCTGTCCCAGTTCTGTAGTAGTCAAATGCCATCCTGTAGCATGAGATCCGGACTGGCTGACTTTAGCCCATGTAGCTGCCAATATGATTGGTCACAGAATTAGCCAGCTCTGGGGTTTGACTCTGTAACCTCCAACAACAGTAAATTCCACACCTTGGGTGCTTCTACACATGCAGTTAGTGTGTTTGAATAACCTTTGGTGTGGTTTGCCCCAGAGTGTATTGCTCCCAGGCACAACATTCACAGGTGTACTTGGGACAGCAGCACATTGAGCTGGAGTGGCATAACCCCAGCTGGCAAGGGACCCGGAGGCTCAGCTTGCCAGCCTGGAGCTGCTCTGCTCTAGTTTAACCTGCTGCAGGGGGGCTGGCTGAGACACGAGGGTGCTACATTGTAGAGCTAACAGGTAGGCACCCATGTACTGTAGCACCCTTGTGCCCCAGCCACCGTCACTCACTGTCTATATGTGCATTGCAGTGGAGTAAATAACTCCACCATAGAATAGTACTTATGTTGGGCAGTACTATCCTATGTCAGTGTTAATGAGTTCACTGCAGCCTAATAGCACTGCTCGTGTAGATGGTGGTTTTACGGTGGAGCTAATTAGGCAACTTCGCAGTAAGCATTTTGTGTAGATGCATACCTTAATTACATGCTGTACAAAGACTTAGGGTCTTATTTTGCATAATATGAGAGAGAGAGGAAAGCTTTGGGCGATGGCAGTGTTGAGATGGGAAGATAGGACATGCTCTGTGTGGTGGCAGATTTATAGCAGTTACAATTTCTGGCACATCCTGAGTTAAACAATTGATTAAGGGCAGTAATGGTAGTGCTAATGCATTCAGCTTCCTATGGGTTTAAGTGCAATGAGGGCTGTGTAGTTGCCAGTATGTTAAAAAATAGTTCTGCTAGTAAATTTGTATATAATTTTAGCTGTGTAGAGGGCACTGGGGTGTTTTACAGAAGGTCGCAGCCTCTGTAAATGGCTTGGCTAATTCTGTCCTACCAAAATTAATTTCCTGTTAGCCTTCTGTTGTGAAGAACGCTGTGATGTCAGGCAGCAGGGCAATTATATCCCTTATCTATAGCTTTCTGGCTATTACTATGAGCGGCCTTTTTTGGACCATGGGGAGAAAGCATGGCTGGCAATTAAGCTGGGTGTGGGCTTTCATACTGTGGTGCCAAGTAGATGTCTGGACTCCAGGAGACTGGAGAAGCTCCTTGAGCACTGAAGTGTTTAGGGCCATTCTTGGGAGGGTCTCAGTTTTGGAGACTTTGTGCCCTAACTGAAGTTTCCCATGCCAGGCATGCCTGCTATAGTTACAAAAGCAGCACTGTGCTACCACTACTGTCACTGACGCTCGTATGCAGCAGCATCTTGTCACCAGTATGCCATGGGGTGGCAGCCCCCCCTGTGCTGCAGTTGGCTAGGGCAGGCAGAGCCCCACGCTGTCACCACCCTGCGATCCAAGCCCTGGCCCCACCCATCTGTCCTGTCCTGTTTCCAAACGCTGCTTCCACCCACTTGCAGGCCCACCCCATCCCACCAGCCTGGCCGAACATGTCCTGCCCACAGATGTCACAGGCTGGTTTCCATAGAGTTTTCTTCCCACCTTCCTGCTCTGTGCAGCACCCCCACCGGTGGGTGCAGGGTGGATGGTCCCAGGATGGCCAGGCAGTAGAGCTAAGTCCAGTGGTGGGGATGGGAAGGTCTGCCAGGAAGCCAAGTCTGGCTGCTGTGCTGCCCCCACCCCAGAGCCCCACTGCTGTGCTGCCCCCACCCCAGAGCCCCACTGCCCAGCCCCACAGACTATGGCTCCCAGTGTGCCCAAGAGCTGCATATGGGGATGGGGTGGGCTATGCCAGGCAGCACCTCCATACCTGGGGACAGCAGCACTTGCGCATGCCAGGGTCCAGGCTGCCCCCTGTACCTGGACTGGATGGAGCTGAGGGACCCACTGTGGGCTGTACAGAATCCCTTGGCAGGCTAGATCTGGCCTGTGGGTCATATTTTGCCCACCCCAACGCTAGAGACTGAGCAGATAGATGCTAGATCTGTTCCCTGCCTCCCAGCAGCAAAGGATAGGGGTGTAGAGCTGCTGCCTCCCTGGGAGGGTGGCTATGCTCCACCTAATCCAAATCACCAGCAAGAGTGTTGGTGGTGTCATCACAAAGCATTCTGGGATATACTGGTGCATAGGGGTGGGAGGATTCCTGAAGTGCAAAGATGGACTGACTATGAGGATCCTCAGCAGACTAGTTTCTTTGGGTAAATGTGATATCTTTTATTAGACCAAATAAATAGTTGGAAAATTTCTTCTTTGCAAGGTTTTGGGCGCACACGCCCTTCTTCAGGCATAGGGAGAGTCTGCTGTTGTTTTGTGTACTCAGGGATGGAATAGAAACCAATATGCAAAATGAAGGTCTGTGAAAATGTAAATACATGGCAGTGAGGGGCAGAGGGAATGGGAAACAATAGGTGTGACAGAGGTAGGAGCTGGTAGGGGGGGAAAGGGGGATGTTGACCTGGTGATGGAATGTAGCTGGTAAATGTGGAGAGGTTACCTGGGGTTATCCGATGGCAGGCGGGGTATAATGTGCCATAAATCTAATGTCTATATTTAGTCTGTTAATTTTGTATCCAGTAGATTTATTAAGTGAAATTCGTAGGCTTGTCTACAAAAAGTGTTTTGTAAATTCCCTTTGAAGATTAGAACTGAGAGACTGGAGAGAGAATGTGGTTGTATTGTGAGAAGCGTACACCCACAGGTAATTGGGTGCTTTTGTCTTTGATAGATTTTCAGTGCGCGTTCAATCTAGTACGCAGTTGTTTGGTTTCTCCTACATATTTTCCATCAGGGCATTTAGTGAACTAGATGAGATCTATAACATTGCTGGAGGTTCCAGTGTAAGATCTAGGAATGGTGATGGTTCTTTTGGGGAGTGTACTTATTGTGGGGAGGGTGGAGATGTGTTGGCAAGTTCTACATTTTTTGTCTTGGTACGGTCTGGATCCATTTGGTGTGTTTTGGCCTACAGGACATTTGCTTCTGGTGATGAGATTGGCAAGGTTTGATGCTTGTTTAAAGGCTAAGATGGATGGTTCTGGGAAGATCTCTTTAAGAACTGGATCTTAGTTTAGTGTGGATTGCGATTGTTTGAGGATTTTCCATACAGGTTCCAGGGAGGGATGGTATGTCATACCCAATGGTGTGTGATTTGTGGGGATTTTGTTTTGTACCACAGCAGTTCTTCATGTGGTATCTAGGTGGCACTTTCAAAAATATGATCGATCTGTCTGGAAGGATCCTATACATTGATGGGTCTGGGGATACTTGGGCATCACAATGGAAGGCAAATAGGTGAAACTTCTAAACAGTGAGACATGGACAAGTGTCCAGGGTTGGGATTTTATTTTGTGAAGATTACAACCTTGGTGACACTCTCTCTTTTTGTCCCCAGCATGCAGAGCAGGAGATCTTCGAGAGGTTAGTAATCAACCAACCTTTTCCAGTCTGGTTCTTGCTTGCACTATTAGCTGAGCCACGTGTGCCCAGGCTTCAGGTCACATGCAGCATTGAGCAGTATGCCACTGCTCAGGCAGAAGGTGATGCTGACCTTTTTCGTGCCACTGCAGCTTTTGTTCAGCACGTTGCACAAGGGAGCTAAGTCGTCATGCAAATTAATGTCCCTTGCCCAGAATGTCACACTAAGGCTCTGCTTTGTGTGCTGTAGTATGGCTTAGATACGAAAACCTTTGCTTTTTTATATGGCACCAAGAAACCACAGTGGCTAGGACATGCAACTTGATCTGTTGAGGTCCCTTCTGACCCTAGCATCTACGAATGTCTGCATAGATTAAAACTGATATGTACATTGGCATGAGCACACTCGCATGCATGCTTGGGCCCTGGCATGTTGACAGGAGGTAGAGACTATTCCACAGAGCCTTCAGTACTCCTGTTCTGTGGGTATATTTGGGACACTCATGGAGGGAATCATCATTCAGAGTTGTCTATGAACTCCCTCACGCAGGGCTTTGCATTCTAGCAGCCTCCTTATTAAACAGAGAAGTCATTCATGAAGCACCTGAAAATGGAGAACCAGGTGCATTTATAGGCTGGGACTGACCTTGAGCTGCCGTTTGCTAAAATAGAAATCCAGGGCTGGATTTTGGAAGGTTTACAGTGACAGTTAGTCACTTACTGATAAATACCTTTAGAAATCTGGCCCTGCCCAGGTTTTGCACTGTATGGCAATACTTTATTTATAGTAGTGTTCAGTGCAGGATCTGCCTGTTGGACTACTCTCCACAGATATTTGTTGGGTTTCTTTTGCTTTATGTTTGGTTTCAGTGAATAAAAAAGACTACAACAGATTATTAGTAGCAGACTTCAAGGGCTCAGTCTTTTCTTACAAACCCGATAAAAGTCATATATGCACTGCTCACTGCACAAACCTGTCAAGCCTTCAGGTCTCTTTCTATGCCATGTTAAATACTTCAAGAGTCTTGGTCTGTTCATATATTGTCTATTCCTCCCTTGTAACAATGATGCTTTGTCTGTGGGAGGCCTCACAAGGAAATCTGATTTGTCCATCTCACCATGTTGGCTGCATTCTCCTGTGTTTTGTGGGCTTGTCTCAGAGCTATTTATTCTATGTCAACTGAGCAGCAAAGCTGTTGATTCTCAGCCTTTTGGGATTTTATTGTAAAATATCAACAGCTTTTTTTTTAAACGACTGTAATCAAAGTCAACAGAAAATAACACTTGGGCTTCCAGGTAAAGAAGCAGTCATGTCCCCTCTGTAATTCCTCTGCAGTCGGCACTGCTCCTGGGACTGAATCCGGCTCAATATCTCTGTCATACTTCGTAAGGACAGATGGCTTATGTAAGCATCTCTCAATAAATCAAAACTCTTCAAAATAACTCTTTGTTTCCTTTGCCAGGACGGAAGCAGCAGAAGGGATCTTGGAACCGCAGGAGTCAGAGAAGTTAAACTTCAATCAGAAGTGTGTTCAGAGTCCACTACTGCACCGCTTATGGGCTTCCACTGTTCTGTGCTGTATAACAGGTCAGTGCCTAGCTCATGTCCTTCTGGGATCTCTTGGCAAAAGCCATTAATTCTGTGCTCAAGAAAACATCCTGCCTGTTTGTTATCGTCTGCCTCAGGTTCACACACTTAAAAGCAAATGGGTGTTAGGAATAAATATGTAACTTCAAAGCATGCCTGGGATTCTTGGTGTGTAAATTTGCAAGTGGAACCCAGAGACAGGAATGTCCCTTAGCAGGTATTCATCTCCAGACAGTCGCACCTTCCACAGCAGCAGTGGTCTCTGAAGAGGACGGAAATGCTATTGTCTTGGCTCAGACTGCTCAGCAGTGGAGAGCCCCAGGGGACAGGGTGAACTAAATGGGGTTTAGTGGATAGGGCGCTCAAAAGCACCTTGTTGATTGCTGCCCAGATCAGGATGCATGGAGAGCAACCCAGTAGCAATGATCTCCAGTCACATCCTGTCTCTCTTGTAAAAGGACAGCACACCAGGTAACTATGCAGCATCTTCCAAATAAATAGAGTAGTTTCAAGATGTGTTTACTAATGGTCACATTTAGTAACAGCAGCAGGATATATTTAGACTTTCTGCTCTTTGAGTTTGAGTGTAGTATACACGCTGCTGCTTGTACTTGTGGATATAAGCATAATGTTGTGCTTTGTAACAGAGTAGTCAATAGCTGCTAGGTTCTGCCAGGGGCATCATGCATCATCAGTAGTTCCTTGTACTCATGTTTGGCAAGATACCTGTTTCTTCGGGCCATCTTTTGAATAGTACCAAACTGAGGTGTCCCTCAAGAATTGTGTCCCAGATGCATTTTCTTCCAGTACTGTTCCCTTCTCCACTGATAACTCATGGTTTGGGTTTTTTGTTTTCCCATTCTGAAAGTCTGTAATGACCAAGAGAGCTTGTCCTTGTGCAGGCCATGTCAGTGTTGCTAACTGCGTTATCACTTTCACTTTTCTGTTTGGATTAGGTCTCATTTTTCCATGTGATCATACCAGAGGGTGTTCTCAGCACTTTTATCCCAGTAGAGTGTTACAAGTGTCTAACTCAATGCTTTCTTTGTTCATTCTCATCTAACAATATTCAGATGCAACATTCAATATGCTTGCTGCAGACAGCATGTCAGGGATATCCTTTAGAGTGGACTGGCTGTAGGGCTTAAACATTATCACTTTGTTTAGATCAGTGCATGTGCAGACCACAACAATGTTGGTATTTTCTACTGCACTAGTGATTCTCAGTCTTGGTGCTATGAGATCCTTTTAAGGTTACTGAAGTGTGTTGTGTAATACTAGCAGTGTTAGGTGTGCAAGCACCTACAGGTGATTCACCAGATAAACAGAGATGCCAAAAAGGGATCCATAGCATCAAAACCATTCTGACCTGTTGTGACCTTTGAGTTCTTGAAAACGGAAGAACTACTTTGTTAGTTCTTTTGTTGTCAAAAAAATTAGTGAAAACTAAGAGCTGGCATGTTCTGAGGTGGGTCTTGAGTCTAATGAGGGGGGCCTCGAGTCTAAAAAGGTTGAAAACCACTGATTTGTATATAACACGGAATTTCCTCATTTTGTGGAGTGAATGCCCTCCATGTCCTGCTGACTTCTCAGGTATGTATGATAAAGCATTGAAGTGTCAGCTAAACTTCCTGGTGTCTATCTCCCGGATGCAGGTTACTTGTGCTCTGGCATCCGTTTAGAGTTTTATGGGCATTTCTTCTGGGCCTTATTACTATCTTTACTATCGTAATGATAGTGCTTCATCATGATCCTTTCCCCCTAATTGGCACTGCAGCCCAAAAATATGCTGCATCCTGGTTGTGGAGGTGCCCTCCTTTGGTGTAGGGGGGAGGTTCTTTGATAGCCTGCACTATGAGCTAAGTCCTTTTGTTTTCCTCTGTGGTTTGCTCCTGCAGAGTGGTTTGGCTCTGTTGCACTTTGTGAGCATCTTCCCCAGTCCTGGGTATTCCTTTTGCTCTGTATGATGCCATGCCCATTTACTGCAAAACTGCTCAGTCTGGGCCTTTGCTCCATGCTTCTCTTGATGCAGTGCTGTGGCAAGTGCCCAGCTGTTGCATCCTTTCGTGTGTGTGTGCACGCACGCTTATTTTCCAGAACCAGGTTTATCACATGCATGTTAGGACTGGAGTTGACAAATAATTTAATCTGCTCTTTGGCTGTTTCACATACTCTGTCTGCCCCAATGGCTTCCCAATGCTAACTTTGTCTGCCATTAGAAATAGTTCTTTCCTTCTTTTTAGGTAGATTTCATTAAGGTCCTATTGTTCTATTTGAAAATCTCTTATTACTAGGTGTTGCTGGGTTACCCACCAATCATTTTAGTAGGCCCTTGTTTCTTCACACAGACTGTTTTCCTTGTGGTGTTTCTTGGAAATCAGTACACCTCAAATAAGTCTAGGCAGGCTGTTTGAGCTTTTCCCCCTCTGTTTCACTGAACTTGTCACTAGGGACCAATACTCTTCAGGCACCCCTGTCTTTTAGCCCATTACACATGTGAAAAGTATTTTGGCCCACTGACCATGTTTCTGCCTCAGAAGCTGCAAAGATAAACAGTGTTAACTCATTCTTCCTAGTCCAGTTTTGAGCAATGTTCCTGGTTTCCAAATCTATAGGTAGCACTCTTTCTTGTTTGCATTAGATAGGTACTTGGCTGGGGTCCTGTGACCCTGGCACTCATTCCTGCCATTGGTGGGGGGTCAGACTAGATGGCCTGCTCTAGGCACCTTCTGACCCTAGATACTATGATACTATGATTATTCTGTATGAAAGTCATAGTTCACTTCTTCTATCTTAATTTGCTCATGGCATTGGAGGTCTGCACAATGAATGAAACAGAGGTTTTTGTTAACAAGGCTTTTCAAATGCACCAAGCTCTCACCTGCTCAGTTCAGCAGACATAGTGACACCAGGCAGCAGTATTACAGTCATTCTGTCTCTCTCTTTAAAAGACAATGTCCTGGTGACCTAACTGCCTGGTTACAATACATGCCACCATTGTTTGTTTGAGCAGGGGGGATACTATGAAGAGAGATCTAACGTACAGAAACGAAGCAAGCCCCTTGCCACAGCACCAGCACAGAGCTGAGCCCCATGGCCTTAGTTTTAAAAACTAGCTAATGTTGAATAGCAACCTTGTCAGCTCTCTCAATGTCCTCTCCACCTATGGCATGTTGTAGGGTGTTCTTGGTTTTTCAGGTGCTATGCTTTATGTGTGTTTGTTGTCTGCCAATATGGGGGACTGGATCTGAGAGTCCAGGAGACCCTGTCCAGTTCTGTGTTTCCCAACTACTTAGTTGGTCTAATAAAAGATGCCACATATACCCAAGGAACCATGTCTGCCTAACTTTTTATTGCATTTTGTGATTAATTTTTTCATTTGAAGTCCTAGCTCCTGCAGGTAATTGGTTAGGAGCTTCATTTTGAGAGAGAGCTTTTAGCCTTTTTGTTTGTAGGGTGCTCCATATGAGTGTGGTAAAATGAAGTAAAGAAAAAGAACCCAAACGTGAGTTTTAAAAATAATTGGAGTTTTTTAAGGTACTTGTTCAATTTTGGGGGCAGATTTGTGGCTTTTGAAGATTTTGGGTTGGCAAGGGTGTAACATCCATTGTTTCGTGGCCTTAAGAGAAATTCTCTTTGGATAATGCATCCCCAGCAGTGTTTGCAGCCCAGATATTACAGCTTTGGGGTCTGTCAGTGGGCAGGAAGTAAAAGTGAAACTGCCTAGAAACATAGCTTGGGTGTGAAGTTCAAAAAGGGGATAAACATCTTAAGTGGTGTCACATCTCTTGCATGTTACAGTGGCTTGACATGCTTGTGTGCTCTTAGAAACACAGGATAGGAGATTGCTTTGCAAATATCCAGAGCAATGGTGGTTTTGTTAAGTCCAGGATTTCAACCTTAATTCCAAATCAATTTAGGAGTCTCAATTGAAATATGCTGGCTTGAAGATGCAGGCTGGGATTTTTTAAATAGAAATAATGCACTACCTGTAATGCACAAATAATGAACAGCCAGACTGAAATAATCTGTAGAGCAGATGGTCTCTCCAAAAGAAGAACTATCCTCAGCTACATACAAGGACCCAGCAACCATACTGATTGGTGGGTTGGCATGGTATAAACACTTGGGGACAGAGTAGATCAAATGAAGAGGACCTTTTAAAGCATAGCTCAGATTCTGAACCAGGAGCATCTGGTTTGGCCTCCTCTATATAGGAATTCATTAGGATGAAAGGCTTCTGTACCGAGGAATTCTTACAGTGTAGGTTATACAGTAACACTCTGTATGAACACACCTTTCCTGAAAGATGAGCATCCAAACAAGGAGTTATAGTCTGGTATAAATATTATATGGGCAAACTTTTCCCATGCAGATAAGCCCTAAAGCACAAACCCCAGCCTGCAGTGCTCTGCCTAGATCCAGAAGGGAGGTGTGTGTAATCTGTGGGCTCCCCCTCTGCATTACAGATAAGGAGGTTGTATCCTCCTCTGCTTCATAAGAATTAAGTGCAGCTTGTAGGCTTCTGGCATGTTGTCAGCGTGTCTCTTATCTGGGTGAAGTTGCATATACCTTGGGAATAGGGACTGGAGAACAGTCAAGAGCCCCCCTCACCCAAAGCTACCACCTCATGTGTAATTGTACCATCTGCGCTGAATGCAGGGTACATTTCCATCCTGCCTTGCTACAGCTGATGCCATTCTCCTAATTCAGGTAATGCCAGAAGCAAGGGTTTAAGCAAAATCCATAGATCTTTCACTTCAAGCTGCTGCAGTTAACTGCATGGGGCTGCCTTACTGCCATGCTGCTGGAAGATCAGGTAGAGGCTAATTCAGAAGCAAATGCTGAGTTCCCAGCATTACCTAGGGCACCTGGGGTCTGCCGCTGCCCGCTCTGGAGTCACTGGCAGCAGGCTTGGGACTGTCATGCTTTGGGTTCTGCGTATTGGTTTGTTCTCTCTGTGAGGGCCCAGTCCTGCGAGGGGCTGAAACAGCAGTTTAGGGTGCTGGGCACCAGTCAGAATCTGCCCAGGATAAACAAGCTCGTTCCCCCAAGTGTAGCAGAGCTGAGCCTTGTGGTGGCTGTGAGAGGAGGTGATTCACTTGCTCTTTGCCTAGTTTCTATAGTGATGATTTAAGACACAAAGCAAGTAAATGGGGGAAAGAGCAGGGCAAAGAAACCCCGCCCCGGTAGTGGCTGAGGTGACCCAAGTAGCATCAGTCTTTTCTGTTCCTTACTTAGAGAATTTGAAAAGTAAACAGAACAGAGATGTTGAGCAACCATGCGAGCAGCTTTGTACCCAAGCTTTGGCTCTGCTGAGGACAGTCTCCCTGTGCAGCCCATCTGGGGATAGACTGTGGAGGAAATATCCTGCAGTGCGGGGCATGGTACCATAAACCCCAGGCTGGGATTGTGAGGTGTGGTGAGAAGTCTATAGCAGTGGTTCTCAACCTTTTTTGGACCAGGATGCATTTGTAAACATTGATGGCCAGTCCCAACCCAGTGAATAGTTTAAGTAGAAAACAGCCCCTTGGCCCTGCTGATGCCCATCACTCCTAACCCATAGCCCCCCAGGCCCCAGCCCCACAGTGTGTGAGGTGTGGGTGTAGAGTATGAGGGGGCACATGCCCCTCCTAGATTTGTGTACTCACAGTGGGCACGGGGCTGCAGCCTGGCTATGCTGGCATGGGCAGGAGCCACCTACATGGCCCAGGAGATGGGGCTTGGCACAGGAGGGTAAAGCAGTGTGGCAAGACTTATTGATGCCACTGCTGCCTGAGCCCCCATGCTAGCCATACTGCCTGCAGCACGGGAAGTAACAGATCGGGGAGGGCAGGGGCGCACAGCCCTCACCTTCTCTCACCACCAGCTGCTTGTGCACTAGGCTATGACTCCACCCTGCACCATGGCTGAGCTGCCACCGCCACCCCCCTCAAGCCATGGCTCTGCTCCAGAGGGGAGGTGGGGTGGTGGGTAGTGTCTCCAAACCCCATAGACTTCCCTGCGGGGACCTGTGGGAACTGCTCTCCACACTGCTTGGCTGCCACATGCATGTGCCACATGCATATGGCACCCCCTGCCTAATTGCCCTCCTCTTGCTCCCCCCAGCCCCAAGCAGCCCCTGAAGGCTGGAGCTCTGCCAGTCTGCAAGGGGAAAGCTGCAGTTTCCCACGTTTTTCTCTTTTAAAGGAGAATCCATTTTTTTAAATTTGTTGATTCGTTTTTTAAAGTGCTGTGCATGACCCTTTTATATATTGTTGTGACCCACTTTTTGGGTCACGACTCACAGATTGAGAAACGCTAGTCTAAAGAGCCTGAGTAGGAACGTCCGAGATCCCAGAATCCTCTTTGTCCTGGGATGTAGTCTTCCTGTTAGCTAAGCCCACTGCCTGGCTATACTCCCTGATCTATTCCAGCTCATTATTGGCCCTGGCTTCTCAGACACTCGGGCCAAATGAATGGTTTAGATTGTGAATTCTGTGCAGGTGAAAGGTGCTGGTCTGACTGGCAGCCCTGGGCTCCAGGAAGCTTCATCTCCCTAGGCCTGCATGCCATATGGGCAACAGCTGAGGGAATTTCCCTGCCTCATCCAGCCTCAGCCCAGCCTGAACAGCCACAGGAATAACCGTACCAAATTAGTTCTGCTGCTGAGCTCTGATCCCCCTTGCCTAACCAAGTGCCATTGCCTTACTGGGCCTCAGCTGGTGAGCCAGTGTTCATTGTTTTGCTTTCCTGGCAGGTTTAGAAGAAATTCGTGTGGATGAGAAAACTATCAGCCCTCGCCTGGCCCTGTCGGAAGACAAGAAGACCTTAACATTCAGCCCCAAAGCAAAGACCTACCCAGACTGCCCTGACCGCTTCGATCACTGGCCCAATGCCTTGGCTGCCAAGGCCTTCCACAAAGGGATCCATGCCTGGAGGGTCAGCGTGGAGAGGAGCTGTGCGTACAAGCTGGGGGTTTCCTATGGCTCCTTGCAGCGCAAAGGGCCTGGAAATGAAGCCCGGCTGGGCTACAACAGCTGCTCATGGGTGTTCTCCCGCTACGACAAGGAGTTCAGGTTCTCACATGACAGCCAACATCAGACTGTGGAGCTGATCAAGTGCCCCATGCAGATTGGGGTCCTTGTTGACTTTGATGGGGGAGAGGTTCTGTTTTATGACCCTAACTCCTGCATCATCCTTCACTCTCACCGGGAAACCTTCACTGAGCCCATCTATCCCGTCCTGGCTGTGGCTGACCAGAGTATCTCTCTTGTACAGTGAGAAGGCCTGGCAGGATAGATGCTCAAGCTCCTGCTTTGTGGGGAAAATGAAAAGAGCTTTCCCCACATATGCAAATCACAGCACAGACCCCAGAAGTATCTTTTTTGGTGGCAAGTAGCCAGGATGGGATGGGTAGCCTAAGTGTGCTGGGACTTGGTCGAATCCTGCCTTCACCCCAGATACCTGCTCTTCATTTGTTTTTCAGCTGTGGTTGATGGCTACTCCACAAGCACGATGATCCAATCAGTTGCGCACCCACCTTACAGTAGTTCCATCTAGACCAGTTTTCCTTAGAAAGTAATGGGAGATGGTATTAAAAGATATGAGGTGTCTTGCATCCAGGACTTGCCAAGCTCCTCCACCATCCATGAGGCCTGCCACCTTGTCTGAGAAGGTAACCATGTTGGCCAGGTATGAGTTGCTGTTGACACATCTATGCTGGCTGTTAATTATCACCTCCTTATTCTCTGGATACTTACAGACTTATTGATGAGATGCTTCAGTGTTATTCCAGGCATCCAACTTAGACTGCCCTATTTGTCATGCCCTGGGTCATCTTCACTTAAACCTGGGGACTATATTTGCCCCTTTTCTAATGTTCTGGGCCCCCACTTGAATTATTTCGTTTCAGCCTGACCCTTTCTATGCTGTTTTGTGTCTGCAAAGTGTAGTTGTTGTCCTGACAGAAAGCACTGGTGCAGTGACCTTGTGGACCCTGCCACCTGTCTACTTGAGGAAAAATTATGCAAGAAACAAGTGAAGGTGCCTATAGTTTCATAGTTTCATAGTGTCTAGAGTCGGAAGGGACCTGGGCAGATCATCTAGTCCGACCCCCTGCCTTGGCAGGAAAGAGCACCGGGGTCA
>JAGPOW010003310.1:9076838-9110080 GCA_030014935.1 Caiman crocodilus
GTACGGTTGGCCTTCTTGACTGCCTCCCCACACTGCCGGCTCATGTTCATCGTGGAGTCAACGATGACTCCAAGGTCTTTTTCTGCCTCTGTGCAGGCAGAAGATGAATGCTGGAAGATGAATTCCACCAACTCAGCCATCACAGGAAGAGTTCTCCATCTTACATGTGAGATTAGCTGTGGAAGTGGGTCAGACTGAGATGAGTCGGTTACCCCTCTGATATGATGGCTGCTCTTTCATTTCACAGAGCAATGTGGGAAGGCTAGGCTAGTGAATGCATGTGAGCTGCCCAGGTCTGGAGAGATCAGAGCTGGAGAAAAGCCCCTCAATAAACAGTGTGAAACCCTTCATTGGATGGTCTGGCTACAACGTAGCTTTAGAGGAAAGATGTGACCCAGTCAGTTGTGGTCGACTCCCCTTTTATTTTTTAATCCCCTGAACATTGCAGGTTCTCAGGATTAGTCTTCACTGTAGCTGGCAGTGGCCCTGTCACAGGGTGGTTGAAGCAGTCCCTAGCAGCCATGTGGCAACAACTGTGAGCAGACCAGGCTTTTTGGGTAGGTGTGATATCTTTCATTAGACCGACTAAATCATTGAAAAAATTGTTCTTTGCAATCTTTTACAAACACCCTTCTTCAGGCACACTGAGTGTCTGTTGGTGCTTTGTATGCTCCCCTAGGTGAAACAGAAGCCAAACCACTTAACCACTGTGAGCAGCATTTTGAAAGGTACCTGCCGAGACTTGAGCAAAGAAATGGCCACTGGCTCTTTCATTCCAGGGCTGAGCAGCAAACACCGAGCTGCTTCCTTTTCCAACGTTCCCAGTGATGCTGCGTACTGGTGGCTCCATGGGAAGCTTTGCACAGTTTGCCCAGGTACAGTGTAAGCATTATGGTGAGGTGTGAGGATAGATAACACGGGATGCATTGCTAGGGTCATGCCTGAGGTACAAACTTTCCAAGAGACACCAGCTTCTT
Source organism: Caiman crocodilus (assembly GCA_030014935.1). NCBI lineage: Eukaryota > Metazoa > Chordata > Crocodylia > Alligatoridae > Caiman > Caiman crocodilus. The sequence continues at coordinate 9,077,816 of JAGPOW010003310.1, forward strand.
CAGGGCTGGCATTGTGTGGATGCTAAGGTATGTGGTTGACAGCCCAGAGACTTTAAGTTTGAGGCCACCGCAGAAGTGTTCATGGCACAGCCTTGTCAGATTCCAATAAATCTGTTAATTCTGCTAAATACCTTGTCACAAGGACCCAAAAAGGAAGAAAAGGGCCAGTTTCTTCAAGTGCAGATGCTAGTTGAGGGCCCATGCAGGGGAAAGCATTGTGTAGGGAATTGCAGTAAGGACAGTGGCAGCCTCCTGAGTCAGTGCAGCCCAGGAAAGCAGTGCTAGCTGAACAAGGGCTATGGTCAGCTCAGACAAAGATGCACAGAATTAAGCACAGCCAGTATGCAGCCCCCATCCATACTTGCCCCTGCTGGAAGCACCACTTGTCTCCTGTGGGTGAGGCCCCTTGGCAGGGCAGCAAGCCACACTGCACAGGTAGATGTACCATCCCTTTGCCCTTGTGGGGGAAAGAGCCTGATGGAGAAGAGGGGTTTCTTTTTCTGGCTTGGTCTGTAGGAAAACAGGACTCTTGTTCCCAGTGGCTTGGGCTATCTCCTGTGAGCAGGAGCACTTGCAAGACACAAGACTGGCATGCTGGAAGACTTGAGTTCTGCTCTGAGCTTGGCCACTAATTTATTGAGTGACCATAAATATCACACTCCCCTTGTGCCTCAGTTTCCCCATCTAGAAAATGAGGGTAGTGATGCTGACCCACTCCTGCAAAGTCCTTGGAGAGCTATGGAAGGAAGTGGCTGAGAAGCACTGAGCACAATAAGGATTTTATTTTAAGACTGTCCCTAGGGTTTTGCTGTATATGGTGATAGTAAGTGCCTCTTTGCAGCATGGAAATGACACCAAACAGTATCTACAGTGTAACTGATTCACCTGGTGAAAAATAAAGCCACACAGCCTTCCACCTCCATGTAGCAGCATAATTGGTCCCCATTCTTCCTACCAGGACTGTCTGCAACCTGCTTTCCCACTTGGGCTCTGCTGAGAAGTCAGGGGCTCCCTCTTAACCCTTTTTGATAACAGATAGTAGGTGGGGTAGTGAAGGCAAGAGATGCTCCTCTGGTACATCTGACTCCCATGTGTTGGCCTGCCCAGCTCTTTTGAGTAGGAAGCTGTGCATGCCCACTTCTCTGGCTGCCCTGTAATCCTTCATGTAATCATCCCCCACATGAGCTGCCAGCTGGGGAGCTACCCCTGAAATGCGGAGGGCTTTCAGAAAGATCCTTTGGTCAGGTTTGGCAAAGCCAGCATCCTCAGAGGTCAACACAAACTCAAAATGGTGCCTGAGGTCACACTGGGACAGAATCTTCTCCAGCCTTTTGTCAAAGTTGGAAATGACAGCCATGCGGATGCCTTGCTGGCTGCACTGCCTCAGAGTCTCTGTGACACCTGGTAACACTTCCCAGTTGCATGCAATGCAGAAGTCTTGATAGAGCTTTTCTGCAATAGGTGCAAGGACTGTGTCTTCGTGGACACCAGAGAGTCTGAAAGTTTGTTTCACAACGTCCACCCACCACTGCTTGGAGCTGAGCCCACTGTTCAAGCCATAGTTAGGAAAGTGCTTGCTCTGGATTTTGTAGGCCTGATGGAAACACTTATTAAGAGCCTCTGGCTCCACCTGGATTCCATGAACTTGGGCTTCAGCAGAGTAGTTTTCTCCCACTGGGTGCCGGAGCCGGATCAATGTGTCCTTCACGTCCCATGTTAATAATCGTAGCCTAAGCATGGCTTCATCAATGCCTATGGACTAAGAAGAATCTAGAATAACAAATGCAGGGATAAAAGCCAGACAAGCACAGACCTCACCCTCCCTCTCACAGCCAAAGATTGATAGGGGAAGGAGCATTTTGGACAGTAATCAGCTTGAGGGATTGATAAAAGCTCTAGCACTTTTCAGCTCCAGGGTCAAATTTAGCCCAGTTGTGCTGTGACTGAAAATGGTTTCCAGCCCATTGCTGTTCTCTGCCTGATGTGAAACAAAATTCTGGATCTCAGACCAGTTCTTGGCAGATCTGGGTATGTATCACCTGCACCTATCACCAGCAGTACCAACTGGCCTCTTACTGGGAGCCTTCTCCCTGAGTCTGTGGAAACTCATCTCCCCTCTCAGAAGCTGTCCCCTGCAGGGCTGAGCTGAGACACAGCAGAGCAGAGCAGGGGAAGCTTGCCCTATTGGTAGTTGTGTCCTGGACATTCTCGGGGTGCAGGGAAGCCATTACTTTTCAGGACAGTTCATTCAGCATATGCTCCTGAAATCAGTCTGAAACTTTTTCAAATATTGAGGCTTACTTCATTTCTAAAGTGATTTACCTCCTACCATTAACTTATGCAGCTCACCAACAAGGATCCTAAATGTTAACACGTTATAACTTCTCTCTGTTTACACAAGAAACTCAAACAGCGTTTGCATTGAATTGCAATTTTAATTCCTTTCTGTACTATTACAACTGGCCTTCACAGCCACCAGCTTGGAAAACAAGTGCAAGGCAAATAAACGGAGGTAGACAGGCCATTATAACCTACTGAACTCTGCCAAGTTTCTGTAACAAAGTAGAATCCTCCCACTGCTAAAGAGGTTAACAACTAAGCTTACAAATCTGCTGTATAACAGAGGGTATCATGAGACAATGGGCTTCTATAAAACCACATGAGCTCTCAGTTTACTAGCCTGTGCGTGAGGGACTGAATTACTCCGCAACCTGATGATACTCTGGGAGAAACAGCCAAACCTGTTTAGCAGGAAAACCAAAAGCAGTTAACAGTTGGAATTAACTAGGAATTACCTAAGTTTCACACAAAACTACACACCCAAAAGGCAGATCTAACCACAAGCTTGTTGCTGTCTCTGTATTGAACTTTGCCTACAATTTAATGGTGCAACAGCATGTCCCCAGGTAAGGATTCCTTTCCACATGCTGTGTTACATGCTCAGTCTCAGGCAAGGTGCTGTTCTGATGATGACTGAATGAAATCCCCTTTGCAGAGGGCAGCAGCAGGGCAAATGCCTACCATCATGCCCTATTAACATGCTGCCACTTTGTCCTGCAATGAGAAGGCGGCTCATCATCCCCAGGCTGCGACCAGTCTTTCTGCAGAGACGAACACCTACATGCCACATTCCTGGATAGTCTGTGAATGTTTAGGACAGGAGCTGGCACCCTGCAGCCCATGGGCTGGATGTGGCCTGGCAAATGATGTCATCTGCCTGTGAAGCCAGAATGTGTCAGTGAGTCTGAGGCAGGGATGTTGGCAGGAATTAGGCAGCGGGGGAGTGGCTGCTGGGTCAGGACTCTGGCACTGGCAAGGAAGCAGCAGCTGCCTTCAGAAAGCTGCCCTGAGCTGGCCTGCTGCTCCTAGAGCCTGCAAACCCTTGACTGAGGGCGGCGGGGCAGGTTGCTGAGAGGACACAGGTCACTGAGACTGCTAGCTCATGCCGCAGAGGAGCCCAGCCGCTGCCTCGAGTGACGGCCATAGCTCCCTGCTGCTTGGTTTAGCCTCATCTGGCCACAGAGGGCTACCATATTTCCAGTATCAAAAAAAGAGGACAACTGGGGGTAAGAGGGGAGGGCATACAATCATGGGGGGCAGTGATATGCATGTGCCCTGGCCCTGTTCCTCACTCCTAAGCCCCTGCCCCTCCCTGCCTCCTCTCTTTAAAAACTTGCCGGATACAAGGACTGGGGGCCAAAAATGAGGACGTCTGGGAAAACCTGGACATGTGGTCACTGTCATGGGACAGGCAGTGCCCACGTCCACACCTGCTGAAAGCGAGGTGCTGATACAAAGGGGAGCACTGCCTGTTTCTTCCTGCAGGCGAGGTCTGAGTGCAGCACTTGGGCACCCTGCTCCCCCCCAGCAAGACCCTGCAGCCGGAGGGAAAGGCCAACCCTTGAGCCACATCTAGGTGGAGGCAAGGCCAGGCCTGTTGCCCCTTCCTCAGCAACCCCAGCTGAGGGGGCACTGGGGGGTCCCGCCTCTGCCCGGGGCTGCTTGCACTGCTCCCGTGTCTGATGGCCCAGGCCCCGCTGCACTCATGGCTCTGCAGGGGGTGGGGGAACGTCCCAGGAGCAGCTTGTGCAGCAGACAGGGCCACGCAGCTGTGGGACCTGGCCCCAGGGATGGATAATGCCTGGCCAGCGCCTTAGGGGGAGGGCTGTAGCTCTCCGCTCCCTGCCCCTGGACCCATCCCTGCGGCTGGTGCTGGGGGCCTGCTGGGCACCTCAGGGACTTGGATGGACTGGAAGTACCCAGGCAGCCGTGGCACCTGCCAGTGCATGCAGCACTTCTGGTCCAATGGCAAGCGAGGCCAGCACTGCGGTTCGGGGGCCAAGACCTCCTAGCGCGGCAGGGGCGGGGCTTCAGGCTGGGCTGTCGTGACGGGGAGGCCGCATGAGCAGCACAGCCCTGCCCATTACAGATTCATAGATGGGAGTTTGGAAGATCTTCAGGTCCAGCCCCCTGCACCAGGCAGGAAAGGCAACTGGGGTCAGGTGACCATCCAGCCTCCTCTTGAAGATTTCCAGGGTAGACAATTGCCCTACCTCTGGAGGGAGCTTATTCCACAGTTTGGACACCCTGATTGGGAAATTTTTCCTAATGTCAAGCCTGAATTGATCTTTCAGGAGTTTGTGGCCATTACTCCTTCCAGGCAGGGCTGTACTGAGCCAAAGGGCATAGTTGGCAGGGGAGGTGCCATGAGGCGGTTTTCACGCAGGTCAGACACCCAGAATGGCAGTGAGGGGCATGGACCTGTCCAGTGCACTGCAGACAGCCCCCAACCCGTCTGCTGTACTATAAGCCTCCCAATGGGAGGATCTTGGCTGCATGCCTATTTTATGGGGATGGGGGATTTCTCCCTAGCTTGCTCCTTTGGCTTGTTGGTTAAGGGCACATAAGACATGGGGGCATCTGAGCGCCAGTGACCTCTGGGCTTGGGGCCTGCAAGTAGGAAGCCTGCCAGGAATTTGGAGTATCTGAAACCCCCAAGCTGAAGAATAACACAACATAGGCCTGAACCATTGGGCTCTGCTCAGTGGATGGAATTCAGAAATACTTGGACCAATGTGACCTGATGCATGAAATCAAAAAAAAAGAAGCACTGAGTCAAAGGAGCCAGCCTGGCCCAGGCAGCCCTATAGGAGTGGCTTTTGCTGCCCTTTCCCTACGCTGTTTGTTTGACCTCCTGCTCTTCAAATGCAACTAGCTCCCCACACAGTTGTGTCACAGCCCTGTGGAGCAGCATTGTTACATCTGCTTGGTTTGGCTCTGGGCAATTGATCTTTTGCCTCTGCCATTTCCAACACAGCCTGTGTTTTACAGCAAACAATTTCACAGGTGGGGCACATGACCTTGCACTTTGTGCCTTCATTTCCTCCCATTTCTATTGTGCCAGTCCTGAAAGAGTGAATCAATTCTTCCTGAAAGACACCCCATTTCTCATCAATGGTGCTTCTTGCATCACCAGCAAATGTCATCAGCATGCTTCTACTATTGCTGCCTAAATCACTTATGTCAAGTCAGGCTTCACAGCAGTGATACTCAGGGTGTCATGACCCCCTGGGGTACCTTGAGATCCTTTTAAGGGTGCTGTGGGGTGCCACTCAGTGTTAGCACAGTTGGGAGGGCAGGTACAATTCACAAGATAAACCCAGAGATTTCAAATAGGAATTCACTATGTTGAAAACATTCTGACCCGCCGTGGGCTTCCTGTGTTGTTTGCAACAGAATTATTACTCCCTTATGTTTCTGTAGGCAAAAACCAAGTGAAAAAACTAACAGCTGGCATTTTCTGAGGGGTGCCTTGTGTCTAAAGTTTGAACCACTGTCTTAGGGTGACCTTCGAGGAATTTCTCTATTCACGTCTTTCCACCCTACTGTCTTGTCTTTCACAGCCTCTCTTCTTACACAGCCTTCTTGTCACTTCCTTAGTTCTTAATCTAGTTTCGAGTTCTTGTACTCAAGAAAATGGGCATAAGCATTACAGAAACTTTAAATTTAGCTTAACTACAAGTTTGCCATATAGCATCCATGGCTTTCTGAAGTTCACACAAAAGATTAAATCTTCCAGGTTTCTTTTGATAAAGCATCGTTGTTTCACAAATCAGCGGTCAGATTAGTTTGGCACGATCTCTTTGGAAAACCCATGTTGCATTTTTATGGCATTTCCATATGTTGATTGTTCTTTCTTTCAGATGTTCTTCTAAAATCTTCCAGATCGTGACAGGGGGCTGGCACGAGCCCAATCAAATGTGGGCCCACCCACCCACCTGTCTGGGGCAGTCTGCCCCGTCTCTTCTGCCACAACTTCTTGTTGAATTATCTATGTAAATATGCGGGAGGCTGCCCATTTAATGCCCTGATGCCCGGGGTGTTATACACAGCTCCGACCTACCCACGTCATGTCCCATACCTCACAGAGGGCATCACAAATTGATAACAGCTCCGTGCGAGGCCAGGCTAGACTCTGCCCCTTCCTGGGCCTCTAGCATACTCCTCTCACCCCCTGCCTGCTCCCACGGGGCCTTATTCACCCTGCCCCCCTCACTGAGCTTCATGCCTAGTGCCCCTCACTTGGGCCACGGATCTGTGCAGCCCCTTCAGGTCCCCTTGGGCCCTACTCTACCAGGCCCTTCAGGCTTTCCTGCTCACACTCTGGACAGCCCACACAGCCCTTCAGCCTCACACTCAGCCACTAGCTCCTCTCCGGGCAGCTTGCTCACGTTGTCACTTGCAGGGGCTGGCCCCCGTGCAGACCCCACACCACCCCCTCACGCACAGCCCGCCAGGCACCACCGGACACCGTACGGTGTGCGGGCCGCTACCCACTTCTGCCCCCGCACTGGGGCTCAGGTGGCCACAGACATGCCTGGCCCCTACTGTCTGCTCCTGCTCTAAAATTACCCTCTGGGTCGTGGGAGCTGGGGTTAGAAAGCGCCCCGACCCGCCTCTCACTGGGGAGGCGACCGGCCCAGTCCCTAGCAGGGTGCAGGTTTTGGTCATGCCTTCGCCTTTCCGGTAGCTCCTGCCCTTACCTCCAAGGACGAGCTGAATAGCAACAACCAGCCGACAGACTGCTGCCTCAGCCCGGAGTTAAAATGGAGGCACTCACCCTCTTCTTCCAATCCCATGGCCCGCCTGCAGTCATGTGACTGCCTCATCATGGGGCGGGGCCTGCACCTGCCAGCCACTCAGCTGCCTGCTCTGAGCCCTTAAAGTGGCAGGCACCAAAGGTGCCACAGACTTTCTCTGGCATCAGGGTTCCCGCAAATTAGCGTTCCCTACAGTTCACAAAGACGACCCTGGCTCAGGATTAGCGGTTACCAATTACACTACAGGACCCTCATTACAGGGTTACTATACACCCAGGGTTTCCCGGACATGGCCTCTTCTTTGATCCTCCAATCCCTGTCTGGGCGGGTTTTTTAAATCTAATCAAATGTCTGCGATCAGCTGTGTGAGGGCAGAGGCGCCCGCAGACACTGGGAGGAGGCGTGCAGGCACCTGGGAAATGTCTGGCCGCCTGGGGGAAGAGGAGGTGTCCCGAGGGTCCTGACACCTACCAGGTCAGTTTAGTTTCTTTGCCTCAGCACCGAAGACATCCCCAGGATCCTACCACCTGCCTTTTTCTATCCATTTCTCTTGCAGCCGGGTCTGATTAATATGGGACACGGGAAGCCACAACTCGTGGAGGGGGCCGAGCTGTAGACAGCAGCCCACTGTGTGACAACGGCTGCAGGGGTGGGCAGCCGGGGGACGGACGGAGCAGGGAGCTGTGGCTTGGAAGTGAGGGGCAGGGGCCTGTGGGGCAGGAGCGAGGGGCAGCTGTATGACCCGGGGGGCAGGGTGCTGTGGGTTGGGAGTGAGGGGCAGGAGCGAGGGGCAGCTGTATGACCCGGGGGGCAGGGTGCTGTGGGTTGGGACTGTGGGGCAGGAGCGAGGGGCAGCTGTATGACCTGGGGGGCAGGGTGCTGTGGGTTGGGAGTGAGGGGCAGGGGACTGTGGGGCAGGAGCAAGGGACAGCTGTATGACCTGGGGGGCAGGGTGCTGTGGGTTGGGAGCGAGGGGGAGCTGTATGACCCAGGGGGCAGGGTGCTGTGGGTTGGGAGTGAGGGGCACTGGCAGGGCTAGGGGTCCCCAGGTTGGGAGCGAGGGGCTGCAGCAGGGCTGGGGGTCTGTGGTTTGGGAGTGAGAGGCAATAGAATGGGCAGGGCCAGGGCACCATCATATCACTGCCCCTCACAGTCATATACCCTCCCACCCCCTGTGCGCACAACAGGTGTCCTCTTTTCTGCAGCTGGAAATATGGTATCCCTAGATGGCCCATCTATGCTCCACTAAGACTCCCCCTGCCAGAGCACTTGCCTTTTACCCTGGCTATAACACAGGGGCCTGCAGATGAAACTTTCAGCCACCATAAAGCATTAGATCTAAAGCATTGGTCTTGTCTCTGCTCAGTTGAGGAAGTGGAATAAAATCTTTCTTCTCTCCACAACTTATCACAGGCAGAAACCCACTACTAGAAAAGCCATAGCATAAATCACCTGGACTAGGTTTCTTTATGGTTTGTGAGATCTTGGAAAGAATGCAGCACATTAAGCTGTCGGCACAAGGGATTCCCATGGTTCAAAGACACCAAGGTGTGTAATAGTTAGCTGACTGTACCTCTAGGGAAGGGCACAGATCTGCTTGCATTAGTGCAGCTGCAGCTGCCAATCCAGCACTTTTTAGTCTTTGCTAGTTAGACAATGAGCAATTAGTACAGTCAATTTCACTGCCTGATCCTTCCTGCAATGACGGAGCTTCAAATACTACACGGAGACATTGGGTCAAAAACTGTAACTTTAAAATTCTAGTGAGAAGCAAAGAAACATTTTAGAAAATGATTGTTTTGATAATACAAGGCGACAGCTCAGGGAACTGAAGGCCAGAACTGAGATTTAGTGCTGGGAGCTAGGCGTTTGGGTGCCTAGGGCTGAGAGAGACTGAAGGAGCATTAGTTAGAACATGCAGCAGGCTCCTTACACAGAACATTTGATTCTTGAAGCCCATGAAGCCATTCATTGCCCAGCCCCCCATACCCTGTCACCCTAAATTCAGCAAGGCCACTGCTGAAAACCTACACTGTATTCTCTACCCCACACAATGACCACAAGGCACAAGTGCTCTGGAGGGGGAGCGCTCCCCACTCCAGCTCTGAAGGTGCTTGGGATGTTTAAGTATTTAAACATTTAAAACAGCAGCGTGTTTACAAAAGAGAAAGCACAAGAAGCTCCACAAAGAAACTGGCTGATGCGACATGGGGCTGGAAGCTGAGGGCTGCAACAAAGAGATTGCTTGTTTTGCTTAGTGTGCTGGATGGGGAAAATTCCAAGGAAAGCCTGAGAAACACCCAAGGAGCCAAGCTGGTCAATATTCTTAGCAAGCCAAATCCCACGCATTAGGCTCCCACTGTGTTAGCAACAGCCAGGCTGGGTTGGGAAGGATGCGACTCTAGCTGAGGGGAGCAGTAAGAAATACGTCTCTCCTCCACAAAGAATCCTGTAGCAGCTGGGAAATTTAGTATGCCCCACCTTAAAATAGACCATCATATAAATTAGGTTTCTCGCTAAAGCAAGTTGCTGGAGGGATCAGCTCTCCAGGTGCCTTTCACTGCCCTGTGAGGGTCTCAGCCTTAAAGCCCAAATTTAAAATAACATTTTGTAAAAACTAGTTTCCATGGGTGTCTTTGGACCAAAGTCAGCCTGAATCTGAGGCTGCAGTGCTTGCGTCATTGATGGCACCGTGTCTGCTCACACTGGAGCTGAATTTGGCTCTAAGTTTGAGACCCCACAGGAATCTTGTTTCGTTCACAGTCTTTTCAAACCCTTGCAGGTTTCCTTCTACTTCTTCTTGTTATTGAAGCACCTCATGCCTCTTGCTCCTTCAGCCACTTCAGCAGCTGGGGCACGAAGTAGGTAATGATGATGTCAGCCCCTGTAACACAGCAGCAAGGAACATGTGAGGATTTATTGGAAATGCAGCACTAAGCTAGCCTCCTCTGCTACCCCAAAGTAAATGATACTATGCCCCAGGAAGGATCCACCAGCCTTGCAGCATCATCCTTGCTCCCCAGCCTGGCCAGGTGCCACTCCCTCTAACCCAGCATCAGCAGCCATGACCATAGGCCATATTTACATGCTCCATGTGACATTCAGGTTCTCCAGAATCTCAGGCTTTGTGTAATTTCTAGTGCTCACAATGTGGACTGGAAGCAAGACAAATGGTGACACAGACCTGTGTCCACAGGTATCTTGAAACACTAACCCTACAAGGTGATCTCTCACATTCTGCATTGACAGTGGGGAGCTTTTAAGTACTAAATTTATAGTAAAATCCATGGGCCACAATTCAAGCAGTCTCTTGGCCCTCTGAGAGAACTGAACACTCCTGCCTCTGACTCCTTCAACCCAACATCACGTAGAGAAACTTTCATTCTCCACAAGGCAGATCAAAGAGGTGGAATGGTTACATCTGGCAACTGGGAGGATTATGGGTTAACCCCCTAAGCATGGCTTGAGCAAGCTTTTGTCTCATCTTAGCTAACCAGGTTAAGAAGTAAGACCCACACTGGGGAGGGGCTGTTGTGTTTTCACTGCCAGATGTCTTCAGAAATAAACCCAGGTTAACATATACCGCATCTTTCATCCAGAAGGCTCCCTGTAGCCCATGGAAGTAGGAGACATCCCTGCTTTATGAATGGTATAACAGAAGAGTAGGAAAATGCAAAAATTCACATAGTAACACAGGAAGTGGCACAGCTGGAAGTCCTGGCTTCCAGCCTCCTGCTACAGCCACACATCAGGCTTACTAAAAAGTCAGGGAGACCTGGTTCTCTTGAATTGTTATTGATTACATAGGAAAAACTCACAGAGCCTGAGCCACACAGAGCAGCGGTATAGCATGGTCTAGAAATAGGTCTTCATTAAGGGCTGAAAGCATGAACACCTCCCTCAGACCTGGCTTTGTGGTCCAATATCAGCCTTCAGCTCAATACACATCACTGACTGGCACTGAAATCCTGGAATGACTGCAAGGGCTTTACAAAGCCATCCCTCCTGCACTGGACCCAGAGGCAAAGAAAAGAGCTCCTAAGGTACTTGTTAGGTACAAAGCCAACCCATCCTCCCACTCACCTGCTCGCCTGAACCCTCTCATCACCTCCATCACAGCAGCCTTTAGGTCAAAGGCACCAGCCTTTGCTCCATGCCATAGCATGGCAAACTCCCCAGATACATGGTAAACTGCCAGTGGGTGGGCACGATGCTGAAAACAGCAAAAAGGTTAGTGAGACAACACTGAGCTGCAGGGTATAGTTCTTCTGAGCTCTGTCTAGGGTAGGGGGCCCAATGCATTTTTTGCTGCAGTCACAGAAACCCAAGGCTTTGTGAGTTGGAAATTAGGAGGAGACAGCTTGTACACATCCTTTGCAATCCCACCAACACAGCCATGGTCTGACAGGGGAGCAGAGGCCACTGTTGGACATCATGCGATAGCTTACTCTAGCCACATGGCTAGATTTATACAAATGCATGGAGTGCAAGGAGTAAAAATGTGGAGATGACTAATAGCAAGATTGCAGCAGACCCAGCAGGCAGAGCTGACAAAACAGAGGAACCTCATAGTTCAGCCTAGGAACTAAACCTCTAATCATGGCACAGGCTATAGCAGCAGGCCCCCAGGGTCTCCTCCTAGACTGAATGATGTGCAATGTCCTCCAGACTGGAGCATCACAGAGAAACCAAGAGCAAGAGTCTGTACACAAGGCCCTCTTCCTTTCTGCTCTTCCCCAGGGGACACACTCATCTGAGGAAGCTCAAGGGCTTCCGTGCCCTTCGTGAGGCTGAGAGGCCTCTCTGGTTTTAAAGGGGTCCCCCTCCTGAACTAGCTTATTCCAACTCTACAGCCTCTCATTCCATTTACAGTGATATTAGAAACATCATTCCCCTGCAGACATGTGTGGAGCTTACCCTGGCTTTGACTTCTCCCACAATATCCAGGTAGGGCATCCCCGGCTTTACCATCAGCATGTCTGCTCCCTCCCTCACGTCTCGGTCCTGGAAGAAGAACACAAGTCTGGGAATCTGAGTTGCACAGACACGGGGCAGGACACGAATATGGCAAGACCAGCTGGTTCACCTGATAGCTGTGGCTTAGGAACTGGTGCCAGAGGGAAGAGATAGTGTTTCCCATAGGAGAGAGTGAGTTTGTCTTGCTCTTTTTAGCACTTTGTGCATTCTGTGCAACCCTAACCCACCTCTGTCCCACCCCCAAATGCATGCACGCAGCAACTAGAGGGATCAACACCAGCTGTTCTGTACTCAGCAAGAACCTCCATGCAGTAACAGGGTGGGAGCTGCAACACCACATAGACCCAGGTGTGAGAGATGTGTCAAAAAGGCCAACACAAGTCATGTTTCTGCTCTGCCTCTAGCAGGAAGGCTGCTATGCTCAAAACAAGGACCAGGATAGGGAACAATGTTTTGGCAGAATAGCTAGAGGTGCTAAATAGGCTGATGCTCTTCACTGCACCAGAGCTAGCCACTCCATGCAGAGCCGGAGTTCAGTTCTCATTCGTGTTTCACATTTCTGGCAACTACAAGAGGGCTGAAGAGAAACTGGAAGGCTGAGCCAGCCCTACAGCTCCTCACTTAGCAGGTCCTGAAGTCTCTGGGCAAGCAAGTCGGGAGTGGGAAAGAGGGAAGTTCAGTTCTCCTCAGAGAACAGCTGGTATGGTACCTGGGAAGGGCAAATACATGTGAGATTGTGACATGGACCCCTGGTGAGGCCAGCTCGATGGGACACAGAGTCCTGCTCCAGCACAACCAGCCTCTCCTAACCCTACTTTTGAAGCCCCACATGCCAAGAAAAGGCATTAGCCCTGCTAACAGACAAATTAGCTGCATTTGGGTAGCTGGGTGGTTATAAAGGACTTGATATTTCTCCAGCTCACAGAAGAAACTCTCAGCTCTTCCAAGCCAGCGCAATTCACTGCTGCTCCTCCCCTCATGGTGCACAGCTAATCTCATGCACTTGGTTCCACTTCCCCTGACATACTCCTCTCCCAGACAGAGGCACTTGTTCAGCTCCGCATGCATGGGCTCATGGCCCTATTGCTGTGCCCAGGGTCTCTGGAGGGCAGGAACAGGTGTGATTCACTCCCCAGCACAATGCAGCATCACCTCAGTTCTCACATAAGAGTTCACATCAGGACATGAAAAACAAGAGAAAGGCCCAGGGATGAGGATGCTCCTGGGACAACTGGTTTGTGGGATGCCGTGTGGCATCCCCTGTGGCAAGCTCACTCACCACAGCTCTCAGGGCTAGGCCCCTGGCACCTGGAGGAAGCTGGTAACATCGCCGGTCTCCAAAGGCAGGTTTGGACTGAGCAGCATCTCTGGTAACACAAGAGACCAGACAAGGGATCAGTATGAAACTGCAAAGAATTCCCACCAAACAGTTCTGGCAGAGCTCAGGCAACAGGGTGGCCCTCTCATAGACACAGAGGCAGGGGCAATGCCCCAACTTCTCCTTTCGGTTCCAGGAGGTGGGGGCAACTAAGAAGGCCTTCACCCCATTGCACTCAACAGGCTAGGAACCCCGACTGCCCCACTGAGCAGTCTCCCTTGGGGGACATGCCAGACATGGTCTTTCATCACTGTCCCCCCTACTCCTGGTGGCTGAGAGTCAGGCAGTTCAGACCTTCTCCATCCCTGTTCTGAGCCAGGGGACCCTTGGAGGCCTTGGACACCAGTACATTGCAATTCCTAACAGTGGTAAGCTTCCTCCAGGAATGAACCTGACAGCTGAGGTTCATGAGCTAGGGCCTGTCCTGACACACATACACCAAGGGACAAGGAAAAGATCCATGCCATTCACCAGCAGGCTTCTGGAGATGTTAATTCCTGCTACTCCTGCCCTGCCCACCCTTGCTCCCAAAAGGCTGTGCAGGTGAAGCTGGGTGGGCAGAGAAGTCAACTCTGGAGGTAGTAGGGAGACAGCGGGTGCTTGCCCCCACAGAGAACCTGTTATCTTGAGTCCCAGAACCTATATGCAGGACTCTTGGCTGAGGCCTAGTTTAGATCCCTAGGTCAAATGCAAGCCCTCTGGGGTTGGAGGTGAAGTCTGGCACACAGGCTGCTCACACTCACACCTGCCTTTGTGAGAAGCTTACCTGAAGGGACCATAGAAGCAGGAAGCAAACTTGGCACTGTAACTCATCACACAGACCTATAGAAGTAGGAGAGACACAGGGAATGTCACAGTTGTGTCCTGGTCAACAATTGGGTTGGGGGAGCTGTTCTTTTTGCATGACGTTCTCCAGTTCTCCATTCATGGGGGACCTTGGATCCACTCCTCTCTAGTGTGGCCTGGATCCCCAGGTTATTCTGTTCCCCACCATGTGCTCTGGGGAGTGCCTCCATGGCATCTACCATGCAATCTGTTGGCCAACTGCTGTGGAAAGACAGGAACCCCTCACTGCCACACCCTGGTCATGCTGTGATGTCCCTGCGGTGCAGAACTCCAGGTGGAGCCATTCATGACAAGAGCATATGCTTGTTACCTGCTTACCTTGTTGCCCATGTTGTTGGAGATCAGGGCATGTTTTATGGATGCAATGCGTCCGTCCATCATATCTGAAGGGGCCACAATGTGGCATCCTAAAAGGAGAGACCACAGACATTAAGGAACTGCAGAAAGCACTCCCTGCTTTGGGGGAGAGGGGCAGGGGTCACTTCTGGAATGGGAGGATCCAATCTGAACTCCTAGCACTTGCTGGAATTGGCAGGCTTCAACAGTCAGGAGCTCAGGAGAAGAGCTGCTAAGTTACCATTCACGTTGGCTGGGGGAGTATATTGCATTCTGCTAGAAGAAGAGAGGAGTTGGTTCAGACACTCCACAAACAGTGGGTAGAAGCAGAGGTACATGGGATAGGCCTAAGTATGTGCAACTCCTTGTGATATCAGCCAGTCTTGGGCATCTGTATCCTCCCTAAACATTGGCCCAATCTTGGCAGGGACCAACTGCTATTTGCTACCAGCTCTGCAGTGAGATGGAGAGGGCATCAGCAAGAATCATCCCAGCCCACTGGTTACTTCCAGAAATACCTCTCACCTGCCTTGGCGTAGGCCAGTGACACTTCTGCCAGCCTCTGGCAGCTGGTCTCATTCTGGATGGTGCCATCCTCCCGCAGGATACCTGGAAAACAAGATTGGGAATTAGAAGGGAACTGAACCAGCCTGCATTGCCCATTGCTCTGTGGTCCCCATCTTTGTGGTACTCACCACAGTGCCCATGCGAGGTGTAGGGGCACAGGCAGACATCACAGGCAATCAGCAGCTCTGGGAAGGAGGAGCGGATCTTCTTGATGGCCTGGATGGCTGGCATGTCTTTGGAGTCAGCAGCAGATCCTCTTCCATCCTGAAGGGAAGAGACATGCTCCTTTAAATACATATCCTAAAGGGTCACACCCCTCCACAGAGGTCCCCTCACTGCACCCAGACTCTGCTCGGGCGGCTGTACTGCAGAATTGAGGGAAGGAAAAGGCTCACAGCCTGTGGAGAGTGCAAGAGATAGGATGCAGACATGAGCACTGGGGCTTGGCCAGGGAGATACCTTTGGCATTTGGGAAAGACATGGAAATGTAGGCAGTAAGCAATCAGGAGGATTTTATTCTCATCCACCTAATCACAACTCCCCCAACACAAGTTGTGCTCAGTGGCCGGAAGGAGCGCATGCCCCAGCCCAAGTTATTTACCTTGTTCCTTGCAACACCAGTGCCTTCAAGCAATGGGGCCAGCATAGGAAGCTCTCACTTGGAGTCTACCAAGCCCCACACCCTGCATTACAGCTCCCCCTCGCATTACACAGGCATAATGGGGTCTGCAGTGATGCCACATAGAACACCCACAACATTTGGGATGGTCCCTGGAGATCTCCCATCCAAGCAGAAACTTCTCTCTGTCTTGCTGAGCCGACGTGTTCTTATCATAACCCAAGAACCTCCCTACAACTCAAGGACCTCCCCAAATCAGCAAAGATGCAGCTGAAGGGTTTCAGCTGATTTTTCAGAGGATTCACAAGACACCTTTCCATCCTCCTTCTTCCCTCTCCTCATCCCATCCCCTCAGCTTTGCCAGGGCCAACAGCTCAAAACCCATCTGTAGCCAGTCCCCCCAGCTGACCTTGGGGACTTTACTGGGCACACCAAAGATCAGCACACACTTCAGGCCGTCCTCCACCAGGGGGCGCAGCATCCCCTCCAGCTTGTTGACGCCATACCTAGAAAAGGCAGCGGTGTGGGTGGGATGCGAGGTGGGGCACAGCCCAGTGCCCCCCACGCCTGGCTCCCTCTGCAAGGCACTTGCTTTAGGGGCACTGTGGGCAGGCTTGATGGCAGTGTTTACTACCCTGAGGTAGCTGAAGGCGATGGAGCATTCCCAGTGGCACCCTTCCCGGGGTGGACAAGTGTGCAACTGTGAAGAGAAAGGATGCACTGGGAACAGCCCCTACATGGCCTGCAGTAGCTCGGGACCCGGCCTGAAGTCAGATAATGCACTGCAGACGGCTCAAGGAAATGCCAGCTGGAGATCCTGGGACCAGTGCAGGGAGGAGCAACCTCAGGCCTTATCTGGGGTCTCCAAGAGGCAGGAAACTACTGAAGAGTTATCTGCTGTGCTGGGGACGTAGAGGGAACTGATCCTCTCCAAGGGCGAGCAGGCACTGTCCTTGGCCACATTTATCTCAGTATTCCTGCTGAGGCTCTGCTGGGCCAGGCTGGGGCCCCTCTGCATAGACCTTGCCTGTCCAGAGGCACTGGGTGAATGCACTGAGAAGGCAATTAACCCCCAAAGGGCATTGGCATGAACAGAAGGGCAACTGAGGAGCACTGCGGCCAGGCTGGGCAAAGAGCAATGGGGGCTTTCTGTCGCCGAGAACAGTAGCCTAATTCCCCAAGCCCAAAGGCAGGTATGACAGTGTCACCAAATGGCAAAGATCCAGCTGGCACTGCCCTTGCTCAGCCCTGGCTCCTGCCAGCCAGGTTCCCTGGACCTACTACAGGCAGGGATTTTATTCAGCAACCCCCTCCTTCACATTTCCCCCAGTCCCTGAGTCCTCCCCTCCTCTCCCCCCACCATCTTTTCACACAAAAAAGGCTGATAAGGGGAGTCACAGCAGGGCTACCACTAGCCCAGCAAGGTCCATAGCATGCTCAGAGACAGCTTCCTGCACAGGAGGGAAAGGGGGAACCTGCCTGCTGCTGGAGCCCTATCTTTCTGCTAAGTCTGGAGCTGCCCTTCTTCCTCCCCAGGATATGAAGCATTTGAAAGAACTGGTGCACTATGGGAACTCAGAGTAGCTATCCCAGCACTCTGCAGAAAGCATTCCCACTTTGGCTGCACCTGTTCCACTTGCAGCTTCCTGGGTGGCTTCTGGCCCCCTCCAAGAATCACTCAGGCAGCTGGGATGATGGAACAGCAAGGCATGGCCTGGAGCTCTGTCCGCCTTGGCCACATCACACTCTGAGGCACAGAACAGCTGGTAAGAACTGGAATTTCCTAGCAGGAGGGTGCCTCCTTCAGCCTGCGGCCATCCCAGGCCATCCCTGGCCATGTGCCAGGCCCTAGCCCTTGTGGACAGGAACATTACAGTGAAACCCTCCTGGCTCACGATGAATCTCTGCAGGCTCCTACCTGGCTTGTCCGGGGAGGCTGGCAATCGGCTCCTCTGCATCAGGGCTGTCACTGAAGGTGTCATATAGAACAAACAAGCAGTCAGCATTGGGCTCCAGACAAAGGGAGGCCGAAAGAAGGGAGAGCCCAGGGGTACACACAAATTGCTTAACACAGCCAACGTGAGAAACTGGGCAGCCAAGAGAGTGAACTGGAGCCAGGCCTCAACCATTCCCTGTCCGGCTGCACTCAGGCCCCAGTACAGAGAGCTACTTACGTGACAAAAATGGGGTAGATGAGGTTAGATGCATCAAAGGCTGTGGCTACGGTCTGCCAGGAGCGCAGAACGGGGTGGAAGTAGCCGCTGTGGAGAATGGAGTCTGCTTGCATCTCGGAAACTGAGTCTGAAAGACCAAGAGAAACAAGAGGCTGCATTTGAGCAAGAGCTACCAAAGCCAGAGATGGAAAAGACTTGTTCCTGGCAACCTGAGCAGGGGTCTATGCCACAACTCAGGTGATGGCACTGCCAGGAAGCAACTCCAGCCATGCAGCCTGACTGGGAGAGAGGCAGCATTGCCAAGTGGGCTGTAGTGAAGAGACCTGCATTCCAGACAGACCGTCCCCTTTTTCATGCCTCAGTTTCCTACCTGAGAAGCAGGGTTTGGTGCCAACTCACTCCTTCAAAGCACCCAGACTTCCATGGATGAAAATGCTAGTGATTAAACTTCCCCCATATATAACCACAAACCATCTCTCAGCACAATGATGCTGTGCTGGACCCACCTTGTCAATCATGTACAAGGCACCCCAGGGGGCACCTGCAGGCACCTTCAGCTTGAAGAACACCTTATAAAGCATATTTGAGGACTGCAGGAGTTGTGCCAAAGAACCAGGCTGTGATATTCCAAGCCAAGTGCACTGAAGCCTCCAGGTAACACACAGATGCTGCTGGGAGCTCCCCACAAGAGCTACATCATGCATGCATCAAGACTGCCAGGGCTGCCAACTGCTGTGTCACCTGCACAGCACCAGGACTGCTGTCTTTCTGGTTACTAGGCCAGGACCCTTCTGCCGACCTGGGCATGCTAGTACCAAAGTTTTTCAGCCCTGGCTAATTTAGAGGGGTGGGTCCCAGAGAGCATTCTCCCTGGTGCCCCGTGATTCCTCTCCTGCATCAGCTACAATGGGTTTTTGGCACAGCTGGCCAGTGTGACAGAGCAGCAGAACTGCACACCAGGGATAAAGCTTGTGACAGCAGCTGCCAAATTCAAGCAGCAAACAAGGCAGGAAGTAAAGAGCATGAGAAGTCAAACAAGGTGATGTTTCAGGTCTAACACCTGTAGAGTGGCCATGGTGACAAGCAAGCCTAGGTACCTGGGGGAACCCAGCTCTCAAGCTTTTCAGGGGGATAAACCAGTAGTGTCTAGCCCCACCATAGGATTTCTGCTGTTTCTGGCCCCTTAGCCTAGTGGTATGGGCCCAGGACCGAGTCCTGAACAGCCTGGACATCAGTGGCAGACATTTCTGAAAACTGCGTTTTGCACAGGGAAGGAAAAACAACAGACAAAGCAGCTGCTCTGATCCTCCAGACCAGACTCCAACTGGAAGAGGCTTGCTGAGAAGAAAAGTCCTTGAAGGAGCTAAAGGAAATAAAGGCTGCTTGTTTCTGGAGACAAGTCACTTTGTAGCAGTGCGGTGCCTCCTACTTTGATTACCACAAACAGGAACCCCTGAAAACAGCAGTTGGAAGGGCACTTGCTTGTTGAGAGTAGGTTCAAAGGCTACAGCTGGTTCTGCAGAGCCATACCATGCATGCAAGCCTGCAAAACCTTCAATCACGCAAGAGCTGCAGTGGCATAGGCAGTGCCCTGTCCCCTCTGGCACCGCTATGTCGGGAATTCTGCTCCACCCCACTGCCAGCATGTACCTACACATCTGGGGCAGGACATCAACCTGACCTGCTCCAGATAAAGCCTGTGCCCTTCAACTGCCTTGGCTCCAAACAGCTCTGAGATCCAGTGAGAGCAAGGCTGCTGTGCACAAGCTGATCCCTGTAACCCCAAAAGGTATCCCTGCCCAGCCCCATCACACTTCTGCTGCCAGTCAGTCGTCACCCCTGCCCCCCTCCTGTCTCCAGGGTCACACTGTCTGCAGCACCAAGGGGAGCTCTGGCTAAGAGACTGCATTAGAGAAACTGGGGGCCTCACCAGTAATGGAAGGGAAGTGGGCAAGGAAAACTGAGAGATCCTCATCAAAATGGAAGTTTCTTCCCGGTTTTATCCAGGTACTCATCACTGCAGTGCCTGAACACCCTCACCTGCACCATGCAGGAGGCTGAACTGGACAACCTAAAGGCCTGTTTTTGGCCAGAAGGGGAAGGTCGGGTCCAAATATGCCCAGTCCCAGTTGCCTGGCTATATCAGTCCTAGTTACCCTCCCATGCTGGCCCCAGTTACCTGGCTATACTGGCCCCAGTTAAGCCCTATGCCTAATTCAGGTGGCAACATCTGACCTGAATCATGCTAGAGTTACTGCTGCCCTTCAGCAACTGAACAGCAGGTATGAAGCTGACCAGTCTTTCCACTTCCAATAAGTTGCTACAGCTTGGAAAGGCCTCTAGCATCAGCAAGGCCTGGTCTGTCTACAGACTCAGGCAGAAAGTTCTTTTTCCACTTGCAAGGGTGGAAGTAGAGAAAAGAATAGATCTAAATTTTGCAGAAATGGCCACCTCCCAATCCATGCTCACCCAATCCCATGGCTCAGAGGTACGCAGTCATCTGGGTAGATATGTTGAAGAACCTTAGGCATGCAGGCTTCTTTGGGTAGATGTGATATCTTTTATTAGACCAACTGAGCAGTTGGAAAAGAGTTCTTTGCAAGCTTTCGGGCTCAAGCACCCTTCTTCAGGCATAGAAAGTCTCTGCTATTGTTCCGAGATCTCCAAGGAATGAAATTAACTAAAAGTGTGACAAGAGGTCAGTAAATAGGTGGAAATTAGGAAAACAATGGGTAGAGAAGGGAGGAGGGGAGGGGGAACAAGGAGGAAATAGTGGGTGAAGGAATGCCAAAGGTAAGCAAGGGAGACTCAGCTGCAGTTGAGTTCTCCAAGGTAGAAAAGAGGCAGTCTGTGAAAAAGTAAATAGCTGAAGATTAGGAAGACAAAGGGGTAGAAAAGAAGGGGAGGAGAGGGCTGGAAGGGGGAGTGTAAATAGTAAGGACAGGCAGGTACCTGACAAATTAAATGTCAGGCAGGTTGTAATGTGTCATAAATCCCATGTCTATATTGAGTCCATGATATTTTGTAGGCAGTAGATTTATGAAGAGAAGTTTGTAGGCTTGTCTACAAAAGGTGTTTTGTAAGAGCCTTAGGGGAATATGACAGCAATCATGCAAGCCACTGGTTTAGCCAAGGATCAGAGCACCAAAGGAGAGTTTTCCTGATGATGCATCTTCTATCCATAGTGCTTCTAGGCTAGGGCACTGTATGCCTAGTAACAGCAGTGCTGAGGAACCACTCATAAAGTATCCCACCTTATCTTTCAAGTAACCTGTGGCAGGGAAGGTGAGATTACTTCACTTAACTTAAGTGCTGGGAAAAGTAAATTAGTGTTTTTAAAACCATCTAATTAGGGTGAAGGTGACTGGACAGTTACGAAGTCAGTAAGTGGGGAGGGACGGGACCTAACACTATCAGTCCTAAGAGCATGCTGCCCTGTTCCAGAGGGAGCAGAAAGATAACGTCTTGTTCTGTGCAGTCTATGCAGATAACCTGCTGTCTGTACCGACACATTTAAATTACGCTGCAGACAGCCACCCTGCTCCACCCTCCACTCACGCACTCGATGCAGCAAGAATCAGTTTGGCGGGAACTGGCTGAATAATCCTTATACCAGATGGACCTATGACCCACTTTGCCGCAGAACAAGGCAAGAGTTAAGTACCTGGACTGCAAGGCAGCAACTGGTGCCCCCGAGAACAGGGCTCTGGGTGGGATGTTCTGATCTCCTCAGTCACTGAGGAAAACAGGATTTGTGTTTGTGCCCAGCACAAAGGGGCATCGCATCAGCCCATCCCTGCAGGGTGAATAACCTCTGTGTTGACAGTGAATCACAGGCAGAAGTCCTGCAAGCCAAGAATCAATGGCTAGGAACAAACAGGGACGGGCAGGTCAGGCACGAACTCCTGAAACAACAGATCAGCCCCAAACCTACCTCTTCTCTGCAGGATTAGGGTGAACTCTCATACAGACCTTGGATACAACCAGCCTGGGGACTATGACTTAGCTCAGCTGACTGGACTCACAGGCATCCCACTGCAGGTGGAAGTACTGCTTTAAGGCTAGAGCTACTGAAGGTGGACGGCTTCCTAGCACTGCTTGATGGGACAGCAGGATTACCAGTGCTCAAGAATGCCAATTATCCAAGAGCAAAGCAGCAGCTGTTTGCAAGCTAAGAAAAATACTGGACTTCCACCTTGGCTCTCAGCCCTGCCTGCTCAGCAGAAGCTTTGGTGAATACTATTTCCACCCAAATTCTGCCAAACATTAACTATTGCTGCCTTGTTTACAGGCATGAAATGATCCATGGCCTCCTTCTAGCTGAAGCTGGTTCATGAGCCAGGGAGTTTGTCAGCTCCTAAGAGAAGGGACAGAAGTCCTCGCCTGCATGGCCCGGGGGGCCGGGAGGGTCAGCGTGTGCAAGGCAGTAGCACCAGCCAGGGGGAGAAACTGCCCCTGGTGGAACAGCCAGCGGCGAAAAAGCAAGAGGGAAAGAGAGGGAGGCTCGTGTCAGGCTCCCCAGGATGTTACGAAAGCACCTGCAGGCTGCCCGGCCAGGGGTGAGCGCTCTGCTCCGGCACCGGCAGCGGCCCCGCCGGCCTGGGGGGAGCCGAGCCGAGCCGAGCCGAGCCGAGCGGGGGGGCGGCACCGCTGCCGGAGCGGCCACGAGAGCGCGCGGGAGAAGGAGGGTGACATGCAGGACGGGCAACTGCGCAGGGCCTCGCCGCCCCACGCACGACCGCGTCCGAGGGACCCCGGCGCCGCCTCTCCCCGGGGCTCCCCCAGCCCTGCCGGCACCGCGGGGCCAGGCCAAGCCAGGGCTCCTGCCGCAGCTCCGACCCGGAGCCAGAAGCCGCCGGGATCGCGGGCAGCCCCGGCCCGGCCTGGCCCGGCCCGGCCTCTGCCCACGAGGCACCGCAAGGACGCGCCGCGGGGACACTCACCCGCGCTCCGCTCCCACCGCCACCGCCGCCCCGGAACCGGCGGCCGCCCCGCCCCGCCTGCAGGGGCCGGGCCGGAGGTGGAGCGGGGCCCGGCCGGGCTGCAGTTGGTCGCTTGTTCCCAGCTCCTTTCTCAAAGCTCATCTAGACGCAGTAAGAGACTGTTATGAATGAATTGCGCCTCCTAAAGAGAGAGGGTTTCATTAGCTAGACACGTGCTAGTGAATATGTAAAATGCCTAACGACCCTAAATGAAGGTCAGATTAAGATGGGGCGTTGTAAGGAATCAGGACCCGGGAATAAAGAGCAGGGGGCTGGGAAGACGCGACCAGCCTCATCGCTGCACAGCCCAAGGTGCTGCCGGCCAGTGCAGGCAGCAGAGGGCCCTGGGCCAGGGGTGGACAGGCCTCCGTGCCTGGGGCTGGAGCTGTGCGCAGAGCCAGGCCCTCTCAGAGGTCACTGCTGTCACTGACTGCGTGGAGCCTGGATGCAACGCATCTGTGTCACACCTGAGGCAATGGAGAAGCTGATGCCCTGACCCCAATTCCTGTCGTCTGCTTGGGGCTCCCCTAGTGACCCTGGCGGTCTCTGTGTTAGGGTGAAGGAGGCAGCACCACAACCAAGGGCTGTGTCAGGCTGCTTAGCACCATGGGGCTGGTAGACTCCTGGTTTTGCGGCAGGACAGGCGTGTTATTGTTCCTGGTTGCACTGCTGCTCAGACATCAGTCCATGCCCGAGCTGTGTCTCTGCTCCCTTGCTGCTGGAGTGTCACGGCTGCTGTCCAGAAGACCCTAAAGATATAAGTGGGGAGGGATGGGGGGAACAGAGGGTCTCAAATCCACAGCTTTTGCTGAGTTGGGACTAGTCTCTGCTCTGGGTAAGAGGTGGGTGCTTGGTGCTGCAGCCATGGCTAGGATCTAGCTTGGATGGATGTGGATCCCTCACTTGGGATCAGAACTTCATAATGCCAAGGACTAGCGGTACAATAGAGAGAGGGGAGCTTTCCTTGTATCTGTGCACTTCTGGTTTACTTTTGTGCTTCAGCAGATGGGAAAATCAGCTCTTTCTCCTCCTATGTTAAATGCAAGATCTCTTACCCTCATACTCTCCGTAGACAATTCAAGTGAAGAATGTGTTTGAATCACAGGACAAAGTTAAAGAGTAAGGCTGTCTCATTGCAAAAATAAGCAATAGGACCTGATAGTCCAAGTAATGGGCTCCATTATAAATGCTGCACTTGATCTGCACCAAAGGCTAAACCTAACTTATGCAGTATAAGAAAGGGGCAGGTTGGGATTTTTCATCAAAAACCTCCTTCGAGAAGGAAAACTTGAAGGAAAATGAGATTCACTTAATGACATTGTAACGCATGGTGACTGTGCTAAAATGCTGGGGTGCACAATAAAAATTGGCTTTTAATTACAAACTGCAGAGCGTACAACTGTATGGCAATCCTCTTAAATCACAGAGGATAGGTTTTGTACCAAACCACAGAAGGGACAGATGTGTATTTCAAACACCATAGACAGGTAGTTCAGTTATCATGTGAGACTCCTACACAGCTTCTGATTCATCTCAGCATGAAGGCAATCCAAAGGAAACGGCTCATTTCACCCAGCCATCTCATCACACTAGCTCATGGCACAGGCTGTGGCATGCTTAGGGAACAGGCAAGTCATGTTTCCCATTTCTCAATTCACCCTCTAGGAATAGGTGGTAGTCACATCCCAGCATAACACCCTCTGCAGAGTCAAACTGGATCTGGACATTAGCCTGTTGAATTTTCATAGCTTTACAGCTGTTTCAGGGCTTCGTTCCTTAATGGGAGCCTCCACCATACCTCATTTAACTCAGCAAAGTCACACCCAGGGTGAATTTGGTCAAAAATTCTAATGCTTGATTAATTTGTCTTCTCTCCATTTGCTTTGTGCTCCTTGTTTAAATGAACCATTACCTGCACTAAAAGTAATGAAGAGCCCACTGCAACTGCAGAAACTCCTCTCCTGTCAATAAGGGGATTGTAGCATTTTGATACAGCTACCCTCCTAACTGAGACATGCTGTTATCTCCAGAAACACTACCAGGGCTAGCTTGTCACTCAGATTACTAATTTACTTAGAATTCATGCTATATAGGTATAAATTGCCACCATTTCTAGAATGTTGACCTGTATAAGCCTGGGCTCAGGTAGGTAGCACCCCAAGGAAGGAAACAACATAAAAAAAATGCTGGGAGGCTGAGGAAGGAGTGTGAATAAGAGACTGGTAGAGAAACCGGCACACCATCCAATGGACAAAATAGCCTTCATTTCACTGCCTCATCTCCTACCTCAAAAGTAGAATGGTTAACTAGAGTCTAAATTTTGTTTAGTTCTAGTCAGGCTCAGGCTTTGAGATGAAGGATGTCAAATCAGAAGCCATGCCACGGTGGGGTGTATACTTGCTTCTAAGCTGAGGGAAATTTGTGCTCATTTTCAATAAACAGATTCCCAACCCTTTGCTGCTTGACTGCCGATTCCCCAGATGATAGCTGCAGCAACTCTTCCACCTATGGGATGTAAGATGCCGCTCAGTCTTCACATGGACTCGACTGCTAGACTTGCATTGCCACATGCTTTGAAAAATAATGACAAAGTTAATTCACAGGCTCACTGCTTCCCTTCCTCCTCTCCTACATTCCTGCTGCAATTCAATCACAACAGAAGGCTGATTAAATCCCCAGTGAAGAAACCTCAAGCACTGTAACTCCTATATCTAATCCTTTAACAACTATACACTAGGCTTGGTGTCACCTTTGGCTATGCAAGGGGAAGCAGAGTTATAAAACACAAAATAGTTAATCTTTTTACTGGTTGGAGGAACCAAAGCTTTAAAAAACAACCTCCCCCCCCAGGTATCTGTACAGAACCTGGCTTTTATTTAAATAAAATATTGCTTCCCTCCAGGAAGAGATGCACCTCAGGTACATACTGCAAGAGGTATCAGATCTTCCATGCAGCTGTTTTAACTGGATGCCTTAGGAAGACAAGTCATTCCTTTCAAATAATTTTAGCTATCATTGTTTGCAATCCTGCAGAAGCCGTACACACAAGAGCTCTGCTAGTTTTTTACCAGTTTCAATGTCTGGAGCACTGTAAGATGTTATATCATAACAGTGCAGCAGCAGCTGAACTCCTGCTTCAGATGCCGTATCAAACAATAAGGTGCCATTTCTCACAAATGCTCTCAGTTTAGCCTGAATAAGCAGAACTGGAGAATTTTCAATACTTTAAAACTTGGATAAAAGAAAGTTTGGGAAATTTTGAAAGATTTTAAATTTGGGTCAAAGAGTTGGTTTACAATAATTTGATTTTGTTCTTCATGTACAGACTGCACAGAAGGGATGTATTCAAGAATGAATTTCTATGGAGAGGTACTATCTCCATGAATATGGAAGGGGGAGGTATTCAGGACAGAAGCTCAAGTGCTCAAAGAGTAAATTACTAAAGAGAAAAAAAATACTGAATGTGGCAGTTTTCTTTAACCATTGCATCAGCTAATCCATCTTACCTGAGCTAGTACAGGAAACCCTCGCTGTTCACCGGGTTCGGCATTCGCGGCTTCAGATATTCATGAATGCTGAACCCACATCTTAAATATACTTATAGGAGTTCCTTGGGAGCTCAATGCTCCTGCCACCACCGCCATTCATGAATGCAGTGCCTTATTCGCAGATTTCACATTCTCGTGATCCCCGTAAATGGTATCCCCTGTGAATGGTGAGGGTCTCCTGTATTTTGAAAGTTGCACCTTTTGTCCCCTGGGGAAGGCAAATACTTTTCTCTACTATATTTCTAGGGCTTACCAACACAGGAGGTAGAATGATTTTTTAAAATCAGTTTTGGAAAACTTGTGTAAAAAAGGATACCATGGGAGTTGCACTGCCTAAAGGTAAACTATATCCATTAGAAAATTCTATCCTAAGAACATGAGACGTCTGAACAGATAAAGGATACCCTGCTGTCACATCCTTTCTGCAACTCAGCATATAAAGGGTGAGTGATGCCACCATCTGATTGATTAGGAAACAAATGCCAGCCCAAAGAAAATGTACAGAACTTGACCTTAATCCTTCCCAGCCTCTCACTTGCGACACAGTCAAGATTTCTTAGTTGTTAATGGTTTCAGATTTCTTTTTTTTTTTTTTTTAATATAAAAACCCTGTTGGCCTCACAGCATTTGAAACAAACAAACCCCCAAACCAAGAACAAATACTTTGGGTATTATATTACATTGCAGAAGCACAGTAAAACGCTTTGAATGCGATTGATCCTAGGCAAGAAGAGTCAATCCTGTAGAGAACTGGTTGCTGAATGGTCTTACTGCAGACCACTGTCAAGGTTGCAACCAAATAAGGGTGTCACTGTCACATTTGGAAAGAGAAGGCACAGCCAGAATTAAAGAAAATAAAAGGATGCAGCTAGGAACCTCTTCTCCCCATATACAAAAACGTTTTGTGTTCAGCCTTTAAACCATTAAGGCATCAACATTATGTAAAACTTAAACCCAACTTAAGGCCTATCAAATTCAGACTTGGACCCAGTTAGTAAAGCAGGCTTATTCAGCATTTTCATGTAGGTTCTTCTGCCCAGCTTCCTCAGTGGGAATCTTGAATGCTGCATTTTGGAATAAATCCAGCATAAAGCCCACAGTCAATTGCATCAGTGGCTGTTCAGAAGTAAGGAGACAATGCCAAGATCCCTGTGCCACCAGCAAGAGGTTTTCTTTCACTGCAAAAACTGTAGAAGTCTCATCAGTTCCCCTCTTGCATGAAAGTTAAAGCAAGGAGTGAACAAGCCCCAGGAACAGTGTGGAGCTTTACCAAAAAAGAGAGGGGCACAAAGTTGATTTACAACATTTATGTCCCTCTGCCAAGAGTCCAGCCCTGTGCACGTCTCTCCAGGAGGCTCAGTTATCCACCTCTTCCTCTTCATTCTGTTCCTCTTCCTCCATTCGTTCATCATCATCATCATTCTCCTCCTCTCGGCTTTTGTCTTGTTCCTCAGAGTCTGCCTTCTTGTCTTTATCCTTTCTTGCCTCTTTCTTTCCTTTTTGCTCTCGTCTGTAAACTAGCAAAGCAAAAACAAACAAACAAAAATAAAGACAGCTGGCTGCATGCATGTTGATGGGCACAATAGGAACAATTCAGTGGCCTAGTGCAGTGGTTCTCAACCCTTATAGACTCAAGGGCCCCCTCAGAATATGTCAGTACTTATTTTTCCAAGTCAAAAAAAACGAGTGAAAACTAAAAGAGCAGTTCTTCTGTTGCAAAGGACTCAGTAAGCCACAAGGTCATAGCAGGTCAGAATGTTTGACACTATGGAGTTCTAATTGAAATCTCTAGGTTTATTCTGTAAATCATATGTAGATGTTTGCACACCTAACAATATTAATATTGTACAGCCTCTTGCAGCACCCTTAAAAGGGATCTCACAGCACCCTGGTTGAGAATCACTATTGATGGTGCTCATTCCCATGATTTAGAAGCTCTCCAGGTTCTTCTGGCTGACATCAACTGGAGCACTGAAGCTCCCAGTTGCAGTAACCTACCCTCTTATTTTAGCTGTACCAGCAAACTCTAAAGGATGTGCAGGTCAGCAGAACATTTATGAAGATACTGAAGCTTACATGTAGCAGGAAGCACAAAAGACTCTACCTAGACAAAAGTGATGGGGGAAGGTTACATGAACCACAAAAGTGCCTCCTCAACTGTCAACAATTATAAAATTACACCACACCAGTGCTAATGAACCACATGTTCTTTGTGCCCATGCAAACTCCAATACAGGCTGTGGGGCAGAGGTGAGAGATACAGCACAGGGAACAATACTGGACAACCAACTTTTGAAATAAATAGGAGCTCATACTGCTAGTCCTTACACAATATGAATTTAGAGAATGTTACCTTCGAGTGATTCTTTTAAAGGGCCTACAAATCGCTGGAACTCCATTTCCTCCATGGCTGAGAGAACGTCTCCAGCATTCAGTGTTTTTCTCTTTCCTTTCATTGCAAAGTTATTTGCACTAATTGAAGACAAGTAGAATAACAGAGACCAAACAGCTGAAATTGATTCCAGTTACCAGTGGTTTTAAGCATCATGGTCAACTTGAAACATTTCAGAGAGTGATGATTTTTGTCACCACAATTATAAGTAATGCTTATAATTGACCAGGAAATTAACTATAACAGATTAAAAACAAACAAACAAACAACCCACCAACCATAAAACTAAACAAACAACCCCCCTTTGTGTTTATACTCTGTATTTATATTTGTAGCCAGTTTTTGTTTAGTTACATTTTTCTGTTGTTGTGGGAGTTTCATAGAAGTATAACAGGGAAAATTATTTATTCATGTAACTGTAAAACTGAAAAGGCAAGTTTCAAGGCAGGTGCACTTTTAAAAAAATGCCTTTAAGAGACATTTGAATGTTAACAACTTTAGATTTAATCAAAGAGTATAGATGTACAAGGTGAAACTGTCAGCTGTGGGACTCAGCTGCGCATGGTCCTAGTGGCTGGGAGTCTCCTCTGCTGAGGAGACAATAAGGCACAGTGTGATCTATTGCACAATTCCATAAACATGCCTCCTGCCATGCAAGTGTACTTAGATTACATACATGGCACCTTTACCTGCACATGGAGAGGGGTCTTAAGTAATCATATAAACACTCAGTGACACACCCAGTAATTTCCTAGTCTGTTTAGAACAATATTCAGCAAGCAAGTCAAAGGACTATGATGGAATCACATAACAAAACTAAAAGGCACCCCTTCATTAAATGGATATTTGATTAAAAAAAAGAAAAAAAAAGGCTAGATACTTCTATGACCAATATCACCACTGTTATAGCTAGTAAAGCAAACTAAAATCATCAGGTAAATCAACTGTTATGTTTGATGGTTAAAGATGACCACTGACAAGTTTACAGTAATTCACCACTAATAGTCCATGCCCTCATTATTAAACATCATAGAAAGCATTTTACAGCAGCAAATATTGTCCACTGGTACAGAAGCAAAGTGATTTTTGCCCAGAGGGGCAAATCATCATTGGCACCATGGTGCCAAATCAAGAAACTATAATGAATCACAAGATTACATTACAGGTTAAGGCTCCATGAAGCTTTAGCAGCCCTCATAGATATTTATCACCAATGTGTATTTCATGAGAAGCAGTGAAAATCCCGCCCCCACAAGTGGACTATCTGCAGATCAACTAGTTGCTGTTGATTTGGTCCAAGAGATGCTTACCATGATGTTGCATACAGCACAAACACACTTGCAGCTCGAGATATTGCACTTCGAGCTTCTTTGGAAATATTTACTCCATCAGGAAGCTGAAAAGAAAACAGCATCATTTTATCAGAGGCAATTCAGTTCATACAGGTCAGGAAGCTGCAAGGAATGATTCAAGCTTTACATAATTTCTGCCTGAAAGAACCAGTACAGCAGGGGGAGATTGAGGCAGAGAGAGAAATAATTATTTGGGGGTGTGCCTCCCCAGCAGGTAAGTCCCACATAGCTGGGACCCCAACTCAACTTATCCCTGCTCCTGCCTCTGCGGCACTGTCCCTCACTACTGGGGCCTCGATCTAGCCCCCACCCCTTCCCTACCCCACAAACTGACCTGCTGGGCTGGGGCGCATGCGTGCATGCAGACAGGCACTCAGCCCCCACTCCAGCCTTGGATTGACTCCAAGATCTACCGGTGAATTGAGACCCACTGCTGTATAGCCACCCGTTCAGCCAAGCCATGTAGAGACTACACGGGGAGAAGTCACCCGCAAGGCCAAAAACCAGGTGTATTCTGGACACATCAAACCGCTGAGTCCAAAAGCAGTTAGTTACTCTAACTTCTCAAATATACAATCAGAAAGGCCAAGGATTTAACCTCTTCTTCCCACAGCAGTCAATGTAACAGCTGTCACATTTCAGATGTCGAGGGGTAATCTCAAACGTGCAGCATCCATTTATCAAGCGTCTTGACGTTGATGGTACTTACTGCTTCTTTAATAATCCGAGTGATGACAGCGTTGGGCAAGTTCAAGTCCTCTGGTCTTTCTGCCATCTTGCGACACCTGGAACTAAAACCAGCGTTATGAATTCACCAGATACTTTTCTCTCCCATGCAGCTCTGCTTATAAAACACTCGGTCCCATGACAGGTATCACCCCAAGACATCCTTGCCTCTCCTAGTCTAGGCTTGTTTCATCCATGCAGCAGATCTAGCAAGTCCTACTTTGCAAAGCGTCTAGCAGGGATTTCCTACCACCACCCGCGCGCTGCCTCAAGATCAGACAAGCGTGCCGCGGAGGCCACGCGGCTAGACGCGCCCGCACGACTCACACGGTAAACCCGGAGGGTCAGGCAGGCACCCGCACCTCCGGCCTGTTGCAACGAGACGGCGGCTCTAGTTTCCCGGAAGGTGAGAACCGAGGGGAGGGGAAGAGGAGGCGTCTTCCGAGAGGGCCGCGAGTTCACCAGAGAAAGCGACACCCGCTCACCGCGCGCAGAGGCCCGGCCAACCGAACCGCGCGCCAGCCCTGACCCCTGACCCCGGCCCCCAGCTACGGCAGCCCCGCAGAGAGGTGAGCGAGGGGGCGCCACGGCCAAGGAGGGCCCGGGGGCGGGGTTAGCCAGCGAAGGGCGGAGGTGGGCGGGGCTTGAGGGCAGTGGGCGGGGCTGGGAGGGGGATTCCACTTTGTGAGGCTGGGATGGGCGGGGCTTGAGGGAAGTGGGCGGGGCTGGGTGGGTGAAGGGTTCCTCCCTGTGAGTCTGATGGAGTGTGGCAGGTCCCCGTGGCCTGGCTGCTGCAGGATGACGCCCTCCTCCCCCTGCCCTGGGGGTACTGTCTCCTGCGGGCAGGGAGCCCCACGGCTACTTGCTGCTAGGTCACTGCTGTCCCCCATTGCCCGAATGACCCTGAAAACAGCCGACGTGGACCAGTGGGATGAGACCATCTGCGACATGGCTGCTTGTCCGCACCCGCAGTGCTGGGACACCCTCCGCAGGGTGGAGCAGGGGCGACCTCGCATTCGTGCCAGGCACTTGGACCCGCTCTGCAGAGCGGCTGTGGAAAGCGAAGGTAAAGCCCGAGGCAGCAGCACCACTGTCAGGACAAACACGTTCCTCACGTTAGTGAATCCTGGTAAAGTTTCCCAGGAATTAGCAGGTTGGGTTAAACCCTGTTCATCATCGTACGTTTAAAAGCTGAAAACAACCATCGTGTTGTCTAACCCAGTGATGCTCAAACTAACGCTGCCACCGCGGCCCTGCCACCAGATCTC
>JAGPOW010003310.1:9110180-9125490 GCA_030014935.1 Caiman crocodilus
GACCCGGGGGAGCCCTATGGTGTGGATAACACAGCTCCAGGGGACCTATGGAGAGACAGGCACTTGGAGAAGAAAGAACAGTTACTTACCTTCTTACCGTAATTGTGATCCTTCATGATTGTGTATGCATCTGGATCCTGTGTATGGCAGGTCCCAGCCACAGGGGCAGCTGTGATGCCCCCCCGTGGCCATGCAGCCCCTGCCTGGTTCAGGCTCTAATGTAGCCCCTCTTTGATCACTTGCCCACTGCACCTTGTTCTTATCTGAGAGATAATGTAAGGGAGGCTGCCAGTGGGCTTTGGAGTGAGCCTGAACCCATACAAACCACCACTGGGCCCCTTATGGGCCCCCCTAGTCATAGCTCTGCCCTCAAGATAAGTAGCCCTCTCAGCCTGCCCTTGTCTCTGCAGGGCACTTGTAGCCTTAAGGCAGGGGCAGGCAATTATTTTGGGCGGAGGGCCACTTACTGAGTTTTGGCATGCCATTGAGGGCTGCATGGCAGGCAGCCAAGAGCAGATAAATATTAATTTTCTACATTTTTTAGGGCCCCTGCAGGCTGGATAGAACAGCCTGGCGGGCCACGTCTAGCCTGTGGGCTGCATTTTGCCTTAAGGGCTCATTGCATGGCTCCCTCCTTCCTTACACCACACGCCATGCCTTATGGGTGTTATTTTCAATGATGTCACTTGCTGTTTATTATACTTAGCTTCTTTCTGGGCTCCTCAGTGCTCTCAGCCCCTCTCTTTGGGCTCTTGGCCTTCTGGTCACCTGCACAACCCACCCCTGGGCTCCAGGACCCTCAGGTCCTGCATGCAGCCACTTGTGGGGTCCTGGACTTTGGTCTCCCACTGAGTCCCCTCTTGAGCCCGCAGAATCCCTGGTCCCACATGCAGCCTCTCTCTGGATTTTTGAACCATAGTCCCAAGCTCAGCCTCCCCTTCCCCCCATGCTTGTGGACCCACTAGTCCGGCTCAGAGCCCCACTCAGGCTCATGGGCCCTCTAGTCTGACTCTCACCCCTTCTCTGGGCCTGTGGACACTCTGGTCCAACTTTCAGCTAGTCTCTGGCTCCTGAGTCTCCTGTTCTTGCACTCCGGCACTCTCTGTCTTTAAAGCTTCTTCAGTCTTGCTCTCAGCCCTGCTTTGTACTCCTGGATTCTCTGATAACACTCCCAGCCCCTCTCTGGCCTTGGGCTCATGGATCTTCTGATCCCCATCCTCTGAGCTCCTGCACTTTCTGCTGGGCCCCACTCTCAACCACTGTTGGGCTACTGGCACTCTAAGTAGGCCTTGAGCCTGCCCTTGTAGGGCTCAAAGCTAAACCACTGCTTCAACTTAATAAAAAGTATCTGCAGACACTCAAACATTTTCTGGGTTATAACATAAAACCAAGGCCACCTGCCCGTATAACAAGCCACACTTTGCCTTGGGTACCTTTCCTTGTTCCCTCTGCATTGCAGAGTTGCTTCCTTTCAGACTATTTAGGAGCTCTGTTGCAAAGAGCTCCTCATTTCATAGCTCTCAAAACTAAACTGCATGACTGGGTCAGGCCCAGGGCTTCTATAGCTCAAGCACAACCTGCTGCTAGTCAGGTGAGTCCCTAATTAACCCCCTTTGCCACCTGCAAGGTGCCTCTCAGAAATAGGCACACCTCGGTGTCCTGCTACACCATAGTCCATGTACCTTTCATGCAGCTTTTGGTTAGAAGATCCCAGTCTTTTTTGTGCTCAGGGTATGCATTGTGCGAGGAATGGGATCAATATGTACAAGACATCTAAAAAATGGCAGTAGCTGTAACTAAGTCCCTGTCTGTTTGACTTGAACTTCAAGCCATTGACTTCTGCTATGCCGTTCTTTTCTAAACTGAAGAGTTCTTTAGGACCTGGGATTTTTTTCCCCATGAAGGTACTTATCCCCAACAAGCAAGCCATTTCTCAGTCTACTTTTTTGTAAGCAGGCAGACTGGAGTTCTTCAAGTCTGTCATTGTCATAGATTTTCAAATAATTTCTATGGTCTTTTTGCATTATCTCAAATTTTTAAATATGCAGCTTTGTGGCATTGAGCTCACTGATGCCTATGTATAGGTAACATCACATCTTTGCTTTTACCTACTACCCTTATCTTTGAACCCCAGTGCAAGGGTCACACTTGCTCTTTTTATCATAGGATTATCCTGCAAACTTATTTTGAAATACATGTCCACCATGATGCCTGAATCCTTTTCAGAGTCCCTACTTTCTAGGCACCATAAGAGCACCTGAAGTCTCTGATTCTGTATTTGTTCCCAGATTTACGACCTTGAAATTGGATTTATTAAAATTCATTTTGTTTGAACTGGCCCCACTTTAACACAATTCAGAGTTAAATTAGGGTTGGAAGGGACCTCAGGAGGTCATCTAGTCCAACTGCCTGCTCAAAGGAGGACTGTTCCCAACTAGATGATCCCAGCCAAGGCTTTGTCTACCCAGGTCTTAAACATCTCTAAGGATAGAGATTGTACAACATCTCTGGGTAACCTGTTCCAGTGCTTTACTACCTTCCTAGTGAGAAAGTTCTTCCTAATATCTAACCTAAACTCCCTTTGCTGCAACTTGAGACCATTGCTCCACCCTTCAGGT
This sequence comes from Caiman crocodilus, assembly GCA_030014935.1. Taxonomy (NCBI): domain Eukaryota; kingdom Metazoa; phylum Chordata; order Crocodylia; family Alligatoridae; genus Caiman; species Caiman crocodilus. The sequence goes on from JAGPOW010003310.1 coordinate 9,112,799, forward strand.
AGTTGAAGGTTGCTCTTAAATCCCCTCTCAATTGTCTCATTGCCAGACTAAATAAGCCTAGTTCCCTCAGCTTTTCCTCATAAGTCATGTGTCCCAGCCCCATAACCATTTTCGTTGTCCTCTGCTGGACCCTCCAATTTGTCCACATCCTTTTTGTAGTGGGGGCCCCAAAACTGGACACAGCACTCCAAATGTTAGCATTTCTGCCTCTTAGTAGTAAGCCAGTATCCCACTTCAGATTTTTCAGTCACAGTAGTAGTATCTTCCAGATGAGATGTAAAACTGATATTCTGACCACTTAGTCTTATTACAGATCCTCTGACATTTTGTATAAGAAGGATGCCCTTTGCCTGGCCTATGGCCAGCACCCCGTGCTGCAGCCACTCACAGCCCATGTTAGGCTGCCTGTGCCTGCTCAGGTCAACCCTGCCAGGCTGCAAGCAGCTGCAGCAGGGAGTATGGGGCATGGGGCAAGGGAAGGGCCACTTTCCCTTGCACTCTGCACCAGCTCCTTCCCTGCTGGCGAGCAGGGGGTCAGGGTTGCATGCTGCCCCCAACCTGTACCCTGGGGCTGGGGAGCACTGGGTGTGAGCAGGCGGGGTGCCAGTGGGAGCACAGGGCCCATACCAGTGTCCCGGGGCCGGTGCTGGTGGGACCTAGAGCAGGGCAGCAGGGGTACAGGGTCCTGGCCAGCAGGGGCTCTATGGAGCCGGGCAAGCTCTCCCCCGCTCCCTGCTGGTGCAGCCCAGCCGGGCTCCACAGACTCCTGCCAGGCTATGCCCTGCTCTGGGCCACGCTGGTGCTGGCCCTGTGACATTGGTCCCAAGATTGTGACCCAGGGGCAGGGCACCTGTCAAGGGGCGGGGCTACCCATGCAGCTCTCAACATTTTGCCAAAACTGGGTAAGTGGCTCTCTGCCCAAAATAATTGCCTGCCCCTCCTATAGTGTCTAAAATGGACATTAAATTGTTAAAGTCTATAATGATAAAGCTCATTAAGATCACATCCTCAGTGTAGATAGTGTATTTACTTTTATCTTTTTAGACGAATTACCAATGCTGAAGATTATAAACTTGCCAAGCATTTGTTCTTCCCAAAATGTGACCAGATGTTCTACACGCAACAGAACAACCACTTTCTCTGCACTGGAGACCTTCTTCTCTCATGCTTCTCCTCAGGGAACTTCAGCCCATGACTCATCTGAGCGAGATAGTTTAGTGAGGTGAGTTGCTGTTAAGCTCCCATCTATGGCTGATACAGTTGGTATGCTACAGATTAAGTGTTTGCAGTGAGCTGATGGCAAACTTATGGCACACTTGTTTTTCTGAAAGAAGTTGACAGAAATACATTTAGAGGCAGCAGTTGCTCTGTGGTATACATCTGGGGTGCCACTTATGGCTCTGGGAGCCTTCTCATTCGGCCTGTGGGGCTCCCCAGTGGTGCTCCCCTTTTGCCAAATTTCTGGACCCATAGGGAGCCCCATGGACTGGACAGTATGCACAATGTGGGGTGGCATGGTGCTCCAGGGTCTGATTCTAGCATCCAAGGGCCTGATCCGGTGTGCTGGGATAGTGCAGGGTCCCAGGGCCAAATTATGGCACACGGGCCTGATCCCAGTGTGCCAGGCTGAGCAGGGTAGCACAGGACCCTAGGGCCCAGTCCCAGTGTGCGGGGACCTGATCCTGGCAGGGGGCCTGCTCCTGGACTAGTCAGGGACTAGGTGAGGGTTCAGGGGACCCCAGGGCCTGATCCTAGTGGGCAGGATCATTTTCCTCTTTTTTTTACTGGGCAGAGCAAACGTTTAGCACTTACAGCACCAGTTTTGCAAATAATTACCCATATGGTTTATTATCCTTGAGAAGCAAGGATTTTTTAGTGTGATATCTTTTATTGGACCAACTATGTAGTTGGGATGAAGTTAGGCAAGTTTTTGAGTGTAAGACATTCTTCTTCAGGTCTCTGATCACAGGGAGCCAGGCACAGTAAAGACTCAAGTAAGTGTTCTCACTGATTTCAGTGTTAAGGACATGCATAAGTGTTTGTTAGAGCAGGGTCTAGGAAATACAAGTAATAAAAAACTCAGATTGATTATTTTTACAATAGGCTGTATCATTATAATTAAATAGTCATTATTCCAACCAAGACCAGGTCATGTTGTGGCTGGTGCTATTCATAGTCATGAAAAGCATAGTCTCTGCTGTGAAGTAGTTACAACTTAAATAGGCAAGGTAGAAAGAAATAAAAAACAACAGGTGAGGAAGGGTCTGGAGGTGAGATATGCAAACCCCTGTGCTTAATTTTATATATAAACTGAGATTGTTTTCAGTGACCAAGAATAAGCACGTGTAGACCTTGAACCAGTAAATGTTTTAGTCTGTGCATAATTTGTCTCAGGATAAATACATCTGAATCAGTTCTGTCCTAAGGAACAATAACCTACTGCACCATAACTAGTTATAGGACTGTTTATGGAGGGAGTTACCGCTTGATGTAAACAGGGAGAGCAAAAATGGGTATAAACTGATCAGGGTAATGATGAATACATCACCTTAGTTGCAATGTGACAACAGTGGATGTGCTGTTAATAATAGGCACATATCTCAGATGCCTGGATCTGAAAAGCATGAGCCTTTACAGCATTTAATGAAGTGAGGTTCAGCTGATGAAAGCTTGTGGTATATATCTATTTTGAGGTGCAAATCTACCTTGCTTTCCACTTGAATTCAGACTAATGTGGCAAATTATGTCTCTCTCCTCTACTGCTTGAGCCAAATGACCCAGCTCTGTTAGCTCATTGCCAGTAAAAAACTCACACAGTTCTGGATGGAGCCCAGCCAACAGAAGAGCGCAGAGCCACAGCATATAAGCATGAGTTACAGCAGCAGGGGCACACCACAAATTAGCCCCACACTCTCCCTGGATTGCCAGTCTGATTCCTTTGTCCTGTTCACTCTGCTGCTCTGCTTTCTGTTCCCTGACCAAGCTGCTGCTCTGCTTACTGATACCTTATCAGCCCCTGTGCTGCCCGTACCCTTCCCAGTCTGCCATGTGCTATGTTGCAGATTGGCTACCCCTGAATTACAGGCTAGGTTACGAGCATTGGTTATTTGTTAAGAGTATTTTTAGGGATTTATTTTAGAAAATACCATAGACATGTATCCTTGCCCATCTGTTTCTGTTGTTGTTGTTCTCTTGTACTCCTGGTCAATTTATTTCTTCTTCTTTTTTTAATTATAGAAAGACATAGTTTACTAACCAGTTTGATATTCCTTTTTAAATAGAGCTGGCACCCTCATGTTGGCATTTTCTCATTTTTAAATTGTTCCCTTCTCACCTGTAGTACAATGGCAGCCCTAATTTTTCATGGTATTCTCTCTTAAAACTGTTTTTCCCTTAAAGAGAGAAATACCCAAGAAGAAAAGACAATAACAACTCCGAGGGGAGTCTGCCAGTGTCTGGATGCCCTCTGGAACCCTCTGCTCCTTAGCTCAGACCTCCTAAGCTTAGGTCATTTGTGACAAAGGCCTCCAAATTCAGCATTTTAACCTCAAACTTTAGACCATTTGAACCACCCCAGATTTTAGACCAGCCAAAAGTTCAGTATATCCCAGAGACCCCATCATTGTAAGCTACTCTAACTACTTAGTGTATTCAAAATCTCCCTATAAGTCTACTGGTTAAATGGGATTTCCGTGTGATTTAGTAAGATGCACAGGGCATCTGTACTAGGACAGATAGCTAATGAGGAGCTTTCCAATTTAGCACTTGTATGATACTTCAGAGAGGAAAAGCTCTATATTGTAGCACTTAAAGTTTTCTTTCATATTGGTAGTTTGTATTGGTCTCCTCATGATTCTGACTTGTGTTTTTATTTCAGTTCAGAAAGACTTCATTTCCCAGGACTGAATTCAGTAACAGGGTCACATGCGATTCTGCACAGACAGATGAACCTCACCTACTTGAACAGAGTTGGAAAAGTGAGTGATTTAAAGTGGAAGGTGGAGACACAAGTAGATGCACGTGTCTCCTCCTGAGAAAACTCAGAGTTTACCTTTGGGCTCCTGGGAAGTTGCAGTGGAAGGACTGTCTCTGCATAATATAATCTCTTGTGAGAAGTTCTGCAGGATCACACGTAATTAGCCATTCATTTCTGTATTTCATCATTTGAAAGAAAACTGCAACATATTTCTTGGCACCAGCATTCCCTCTAAGCTGTGTAGTGTATACAGCTGTGCAGGCACAATCATGCTGCACTGCCAGGCATGCCTGTGTGGCTGCGCACGATGCTCAGCTTAGAGGGAACACTGCTTGGCACTTGCAGGAGTGCAGTGACTCTCCTGCAGCATTGTGAGTGCTTTAGGACTTGTACCTTTAAAAGTGGTTAACTGTATCATGTTTATATCTTAGCTTCAAGTAATCGATCTTGGTGAGCTAGCTGCTCCCACTCAGGCCAGTTGGCCTGATGGTGGAAATTTGATTGTCAAATGGATCCCAAATATACATCGAAAAACTCAGAGGCCTGTTGTACACACACAAACAGAGTAAGTTTCATAGTGATAAGTACAACTGTGGGAGGGTGGCTGGGTCTATCTGGATTTCCCTCTGAACTCACTTGCCACGACTTTGATTGAAAGAAAAAATGTTCAGTGCTATCCTTAGGGATGAGGAAACACCACAAACCACCCAGATGATGAACTCACACAGCGCTGATTTTATTCTTAGCAGGAGGTTACAAAGTTGCATTCACCTCGCTAATTACCTCATTAGCAAGGGAAACCAATGTAGCTGATAAGGTAACTCCTGAAGAGCTCGCACCAACTGCTGAAACTTCCTTAATCTGATGAAGGGTTTTTGAACTTGAAAGCTTGCTTAATAACTATTCTCCAACTACTTGTGTTGGTCTAATAAAAGATATCAAATTCACCCAAGGAACCTTGTCTGCCTACGTCCTTAGACCAACACGGCTACAATCTACACCCCTGCATTAAATGTCAGGACATTTGAAAATCTCAACCAAGCTTTCTAGCTGATGGATCAGTTTACACTGATCTCAGTTACAGAAGTTAGTGATGTTGTTAGTGTAAGGAGGTGATATTAGAATTTGGCCCCTGGTCTTCAAGAGCCAACTTAAAGCAGGGTTGGTACATTAATAAATGTGCTCACTGTACTTTCATGCCAATGAGTTATGACCAGCTCCACATTTGGGTGAGATACTCTTGTATAATGGGATGTCCAGAGGTTTAAACTAGACAAAATAGTCATCTGAGCATGTGCATGAGATGAATGAGTCATTTACATATTGGTGCAATTAAGAGGAAGGGTTTTGTGGTTTAGACTCTCTAGGCTGAAATTCAGTTGTGGTGCAGAGGGGGAACTGAAACATAGCTCATACTGATTAAGGGGTGCTGTGCCAACCTTTTGTTACAGAGTCAGCTCTTTCAGTCAGCTCTGAACAGACTGGCAGATAAGTCAGGATTGATTGGGGGGAAAGGATGCATAGCAGGGGTGTGCAAAGCGGGCCCTATTTGATTCAGATTTGGATTTGGTCTGAATCAGGGACAGTGATTTGATTAGTTGATTTGGATCAGTGTCCCTGATTCGATTCGGACAAATCTGAAGATTCAATGCTGATTTGGAGAATCAGTGATTCAGACTTAGGCACAGCTTTAAATGTTTTTTCTACATACCTTGAGGTACCAGTATGGCTTGTGAGCACTGTGATACTGAGGCAGGTGGAGCTTCCCACGGAAATGTGGGGTGGGGGACCCTCCCTGTGCTCGGCGGTGAACCTGTAAGTGGACCGGAAATACTTCAGGTCCACTTCCGGGTCCAGTGCGGAATGCATGGCCCCCCCCCGGCTCAGCATTCAGCTGCAGAGGGACTGAGCCGAGAAGTGTGGGTGGTGGGCCCCCCCACATGCTTCTTGGGACCATAGTGCTTCTGGTCTATTTCTGAGTCTGCTGCCGAGTGCGCTGGGGCCCCCCCTTTGCTTCTGTGGGACACTCCATGCACCCCAGCACTGCAGCACTCATGAGCTGCCTGATACCTAGAGGTATGTAGAAAAAACATTTAAAGCTGTGTCTGTGTCTGAATCTCTGAATCTTTGCAAATCTCTCCGATTCAGAGGGCTCAGATCTGATTCGGAGAGATTAAAGGGTCCTCTGATTCAATTTGGATCCAGAGATTCAGCCACCAAATTGGGCTAAATGTCTGCTGAATTGAATCGGAGACCAAAGCTTTGCAGAGCTGTAATGCACAATCCATGACAACCAGATCTAGTGGTCTGGTCTCCCTGCATAAACATGGCTAAGTGGCAGCAGCCAATTCTTACAGCCTTTGGGGTAGAACGATAGCTGTACACGAGTTGCCCAATGAGTCCCTCATATACCTTGGATTATGGAGCTGACTCCCATACCCTCAGTTTATTTATTTCTTTTCTGAATCTATGTGTCAGCGCAGCACGACTGGTCCACCAGTCCATCCAATTAGCAGGCTAGGAATTAAGTTAGGTCTTTAAACCAGGGCATGAGTAAGGAATCTGAGCTGGACCCCTTAGCTTGTTTTTTCTTCTTTCCTTGAGACTTCCTTTGGGTGGAACTTACTCAGGTTCTGATCAGGTGTCCTTGCTGAATCACACAAAATAGTATTTATTCCCAGAACCTCTTGCTGACTTAGTAAGAGTCTGCAGTTCAAGCCCAGGGCCCCTCCTTTGTAGTGCATAATTTTACTACTACCTCATCAAGCAGGTCTCTAATGCTCAGGCTGATGCCAGTTAACCCTTTCAAATATACATTTTTGCTAGTTTTATTTTATTGTTTTTCAAAGATGAGAGAGGGAAAATCTTACATGTCATTATTGGAGCCACAAGAATCACAGATTCCTCTCACCCTTCTGCATCAGATTTCCTTTATCACTGGTGTCCTACCAGCTGACAGGGACCTTTGAAGTGTGAGGCATTGCTTTCATTCTCCACTTCCTGAGTGTTTTGTACTCCATGTGTAGCAGGCTAGAACTGCTGAAGGACTGGGAATCAAATACTGGTTTCCTGTGAAGATGCTTGATAAAAACTGGATTACTTTTCACTGTAACTGAATGTTCAGACTATTGGTAAAATGTTATGCACAGAGTATGTGTACTGCTGCCATTAATTCAATTCCTGTTTTTCCCTTGTTTAGACTAAAGCCTTTAAGAAGACTGTGTGTTAAAAATCTTCCCTCTGAAAATCTCCTTTCCTTGAAAGAAGTGCAAAGCAAAGGAAGAGGCTTTGACACTGTAAGCTTCTTCAGTATTTGCATAATGCCTCTGGACTGTGTTTCCAGCCACTGCTGTACGGCATCTTAGAGATGGAAAGAAGACCGCTATAAAGAGGGCAAATGCTTTATGCAGACTAAAGAAATGATAACTTCTTCATGCCTTCTGGGACAGAAGAGGGCTGAGGGCTCTTCTTTCAGGAGTGGCACACAGTTACCTCTGATTGGACATATTATTCACAGCTCATAGTCCCCCTATGTGGAAATAAAGGGCTGTGGAGGCTTGGCCCACACTGTAAGAGAGGCTTTGCTTTGTGTTGCTCCACAGCAAAACACTGAGGTGACTAAGCAGCAGCATTGCAACAGAATCCTCCCTAGCTGAAATCAAGACATGGGTGGCTGTAAGGTTAAAGTCAGGATACTGCAGGATGCAAAATAATGTCTGAGGAGGAGAAACCCTCACCAATCCAGTGTGCCTTTTTTGCTTTAGGATGAGATGCCCATCTTTCTGATTATTTCCCCTGGGAAACATTTATCTGGAAGAGAGAAGGCAGTAAGGGGCTCAGGCATTCCAGGCTTAAGATCTTGAGGAAACATTTTTCTCCTGAGTTTCTGTTTCATTGTAACTGCTCTGTTCTCCAGAAAAGAAAGAAGTCCAGGGAAACCCCTACAGGAAACCAGCCTTATCTCCTGAACCCCAAAAGATGCCAAATAATGAACTGGTCATCTAAAAAAATGAAGCCAGCCTCAAAAAACAGAGGTGAAAGGTAAGCCATTTAAATTAAATAACCCTTGTTTTGGTCTGTTCTCTGTACCAGAGTGCCACACAGGCTAGTGTGCTGTCTATTTCAAATTGCTGCTGTGGAGCCAACAGCAGGTGCAAACATTGCTTGGGTGGTGCGGCTCCTGTTCGCTCTGGGAGTCAGGTTTTGGGAATCAAACGTTCTGGAGAGAGTCCTTCTGTCCTTTGTGCACTGTGGGCATTGTGGGCTGCTTAGATGTGAAAATGCATGGGGAGGTTTGCAGGGACTTCTGCTAAAATAGGATCCTGCGAAGGCAGAAATGCTCAAGGGTAAGGAGTAGTTGAAGCAAAATAATGGCACTTTTTCAGGCTTGTACCTTTGCCCAGCCCCCAGATCTCTTTGTTTTCCCTTTGGTTCCAGTCTAGAAGAGACCCAGCTAAGAAGGAGAAAGGACATAGTACGGGTGTGTACAGAAGCTGTTTTTTCTGCCATTTAGAGCATTTATTGTTGTGACTTAACAGAAGTGCACAGCTTTAAAGCATTTAAAAATGGGTCCAGTGCTTTAAATTAATTCTTGTCAAATGAGGTATTAAATTTGAAGTGCTGTATTTTATAGCACTTTGGCAATCTACAGCGCTTGAAATAACTTCTGTACCCTGGTCAAATTTCTGATCAGTGGAGAAGCCCCAGGAAGCTGTGGAGTGCCCCTTGCCTCCTAGCTTGGAAAGAAGAGGGAGGCTCAGATATCATACCCCTCCTCCATGAAACACTGCACTTCTGTCGTGTTTAAGAGTGTTATAACTTTAGAGTGCTCAAAAAAGTGCTCTGAATTAGAGTACTGTAAAACATGCATAGATCACTTGTGTACACACCCTAAATCAGCTTGCAAGAGTAGAGGAGGTCTCCGTGCTGCATGGGAAGGGGCTTGTCAGTCCTTACCTTCTTTAAAGGGACATTTGTTGTTTACAACTCTGTGGCTTTACTGCACTCCTGATATATTTTCCCTTTGAGAAAAGTTGGGTGCATCTGTCCTGTCCTTGACACCTGATTTCTTGAAATGAGGCAATATTGATTCTTCCTCTTTGTTTTGTCTTTAGTTCTACAGCCACAGAAGGGAAACCAAGAGCTCCTCAGATAAAAACGGGGAATGCTGTCCCCAGGCATCTGCAGACTGCTACAATAGTGCAGCTGCAAGATCGGAGAGCCCTGTTGCCAATGAACAGGAGTTAGTCTACTGTGCATTAATGTCACTAAAAAAGTGTGTGCCAGTGCTACAGCACAGTAATGCCAGTTACTGCACATTGAGATAGTACCTGTTATTGCAGGTACTAAAATTAATGCACAGTAATTATGGCTCATTAATACATGTGTAGATGCGTCCAGTGTGTGTGAATTTGGTGACAGACTTGGTGTCCTGAGGAGGCAATTTGTCCCCAGTCATGAGCTGTCATTGTAGAAATCTATCACAGAAGACTTTCTGCAAGTGGGGAAATCTGTTGATAGTTCTGTTTTTCACAAATGCAAAAGAAAGTGCTTACAAGGCAGCATGAGTCCATGGTTTCTACAGGACATTTTCCTTTTGCAGTGGAGTCAAGGATTTCTTTACACCAGTGGTCCTCAGCCTTTTTAGGCTTGATGTACTTTGGTAGGTTTATGGTCCCCCCGAGAAAATATCAGCTCTTAGTTTTCACTCATTTTTTGATTACAGAAAAATGCAAGTCCTATTCTTCTGTTGCAAAGAACTCAGAGAGACCACAGGAGTTCTGAATGCTTTTGACACATTGGATTCCTATTTGAAATCTCTCAGCTTCTCTTGTGAATCATGTTTAAACACCTAACAGTAGTAATTTTGTGTGGTATCTCATGGCATCCTTGAAAGGATCTTAAGGCACTTGTGGATGCTGAGGCACCCTCGTTGAGAATAACTGCTTTAATGTCTTTCAGTCAGTCACAGCAGTCCTTAATCCAATATTTCTCAACCTTTTTAGAGTCAAAGTACCCCCTCATTAGATTCAGGGAATCCTTGTTAGACTCGGGACATTCTTTGGAAAATGCCAGCTTTGTTTTGACTGTTTTTTTGAGCGCAGAAAAATAATAGAGCAATTCTTCCGTTGCAAAGAATTTAGCCCACAGGGAGTCAGAAGGTTTTTAACATTGTGGATTCCTATTTGAAATCTCTGATTTAACTTGTGAATTATGGTTGCTTGCAGACATAAAAAAAACCCAAAACAATGCTTTACTTTAAACTTGGTGCACTTCCATGACATATCAAGCATATGCCCAGAAAAGGCAGTGCGTTAGTTGGACCTGGCTCACTGAACTTCTGTATAGATTTGGTGCTTTGGTGGGTTTTTTTTGGTGCTTTGATCTAACAGCTGATTAAATTAGTTTTAGCTAAAGTGCCAAAAAGCCCCACTGCAGCACCTAATCTATACAGATCCTGCAGAGTTGGGTTGAAGTAGTGCACTGCCTCTTCTGGTAAAGTGTGTTTCTCTGGTTTTTTAATGTCTGCAAGCAGCCCATGTTTTTATACTTGACAGTGCTAACATTGTTTGGTACCCTGAGGCACCCTTGGAAGGATCTTAAGGCACCCCAGGGTGCCAGGTTACTTTGGTTGAAAATCACTACCCTAAGGGATTTGCCAAAGCTAAGTGAGACCAGTCAAGCTCATCCTCGTAGCTTTTCATTCTCTTTTCCTCCCCACACACATTCTTGCTGACTTCAGCTTCCATGTGGATGACCCATGTGATCCCTTAACTGCACACTTCCTCACCTTCATCAATACACATGATCTGCAGGCTTGATTCAACTCTCCTGCTTCTCAGAAGATCCATTCACCTGAGTTGGTCCAAGCCAAGCATCATTCCCTATCTGATCTCTCTGAGTTCCCCCTTCATTAAAACTATCTTATCTCTTTTAACGAACATGGCCACCTCCTGGTGGTTGGGAATGGGGAAGAACAAATGGTGTATTAGTGAGATAAGCTGAGCTGCCTTTGGGGTGTGTATACAGAATGTATTATTAAAAACGCCATCTGAAGATACCAACTTAACTGTGATATTCTTGCTTTTGGTTTAGAATCCAGGAATGGTGAAACAAAAAGTCTTGGAAAGAATGAGAAACAAACTTTGCCTAAGAAAACCACTCAAGAATGAAACTAGATTAGATACTAAAATGGAAGCTTCAGTTATGCCTTTAAATACCTCTGTATTTCCACATCACCACGTTTAGATTTCCTGAAACTATAAATTTTTCTGTAGGGAGTGGGTGTTTGGGATAGAAATATTATATGATAACATGTTTTACCTCTTAGCTACCAATAAGTACTCTCAGCCTTAACATGTTCTTAATATAGTATTTTTCTCATGGAATTTCCCTGGTTTTTTTTAGTTAAAAATATACACATGAGCACTAAGCAGAATCAATGAAGAGTGACTCCAACTTCTTTCTAAGGGGTACAGAATGTGCTTGTATGTGTGTACTGATAACACTGCTGCAGCCTGGGTGTAGAGGGATGCCTTCAGTTCCTCCTTTTCCCCCTGGGATTGGCTAGCACACACAGGGATAGCAGGGGGGGAAGACATCTATGCTGGAGCAGTTTGGACACTGTTAGGGTCATTCTTTACCTGGTAACAAGCTCTTGTTGTTTTCTCTCTGGATTGTGGAGCATTTTCCTGACATGAGAGTCCCAAAGGATATGCTATTTGGATGATTTGACAGAAAGTCCAGCCTGTCTGTTCTGTATCCTTATGCAGACTGTATGGTCTTATGGCCTCTTTTACCTAAACTGGAACAGCAGCCTCACTGCCAAGGACCAAGTGAGTTGCCATGCCAGTCTATGGACTCCCACCCGCCATCAAGCATAGAGGAGACTTCTGCAAACAAAACACTGCAATGCAAATGCAAAACAGTAAGTACTAGTCAGATGACAACATGCATCAGACTAGAGGGATCAGACTCCCCAGCTCTGAATGGGATCCTGGCACTATGACTAACAGTAAAGCTTTTATAGCAGCCCAGAAAGCAGGATCAATTTAGGCTTTTTGTTGACCAGAAAGTAGGGAGTGTGCTGCAGAGCTACAACTTGTGCATTCTGTCACAGCATTCAAGTGCTGCCATTACAGAGGGCACTGACAGATGTGACAGCTTGTCGGACAATTGGCTACTGAAAGCACTCTACAGCTATGCACTGAAAGAAGTGCACAGCTGCAGAGCACTTAAAAAATGCTTGATTATGGAACAGTTTGAACCCTCATTACATGTGGGTTCAGATGAAGGCACTCCAAAGAAGGGGAGAGAGTTCAGTCCTTGATTTGTCCAGCCAGTGCTGGAGGGTGGGGTGGGTGTATTGGAGCCCCCTTGAGGTGGGGGGCTCCAATCCATCTGCCTCCGTACTGCAGAGCAGGCTGGAGAAACCTCAGAATGGGCCTCCCTCTCCTGCCTCGCCTCGCCTCGCCTCGCCTCGCCTCGCCTCCCCCTCCGAATCCTGAGACAGCATGAGAGCTGGGAGAGGGGAGGCAGGGCTAAGGGACAGATGTTGCAGACCTGTAGCTTCTCTTCCTGGATTGGCTCTAAAATGGAGCTTGATCCCCCCACCCTCTTCATAGTATCTAGGGTCAGAAGGGGCCTAGAGCAGGCCATCTAGTCTGACCCCCCGCCAATGGCAGGAATGAGTGCTGGGGTCACAGGACCCCAGCCA